>CM064482.1:13651699-13734199 GCA_032716605.1 Paralithodes platypus
ACGGAAGCTGTTCTCCGGGCGTACGAGTTACAACCAGAGACATATAGGTTGAAGTTCCGGGGTGTTACGAAGGGTCGTGAGTGCACTTTTCTAGAACATGCCCGGGAACTGTCTGATGCATTGCGAAATTGGCTGAGGTCAGAGAAGGTGACGACGTTCGGAGAGATTGAGCAGTTAGTCCTTCTAGAGCAATTTTTCAAGTGCACAGGCGGCGACCTGACTTTGAACCTCAAAGAGAAAAACCCTAAAACTCTACAGGAGGCAGCTGAGATGGCTGACAGTAGGCTATCGCTGATTCGTGGGTGCGGGTCTGCACAACGGAACGATGCAGGTAACAAGGGGCGCAACACTCCACCCCCCCGAGTCAGTGATACACCATATAACCATAATAACAAGAGCAATGATATTAAGTCTGACCATAAACCTAATACCGTCTCATTTAAGAAGGGTCCAGGCCCTTCCCCACCTCAAGGGAAGCCCAAGGGGGAGTTAGAGTGTTTTCATTGTCACGAGAAGGGGCATTTTGCACGATCCTGTCCTAGCAAGCTACCTACAGCAGTCGTGTCTTTGGCTCGCAACATTGGAGTGTCTTTGAAGTCGTCTGCATTTGCCCGGGGTAAATGGTCAGAGGCTGGAGCACAGCCAGTGAAGAAGTGTCCGGAAGGCTTGACACATTTCCGGGATATTTTTTGTGAGCATAGAGGGCACGGCTGCGTGAGTTGGGCTGGTTGCAAGCATGGAGTAGATTTTTGCATGATACGGGTGCTTCCTTGACATTGATGAAAAACTTTACAGGCAAACCTATAAACGCGGCACGGGTAGTTGTGGTGCAGGGTATCAATGCTACAACGTCATACCCGTTGGTCCGAGTGGAGCTGGAGGTAGAAGGTGTGACACGAGAGTTGGATCTCGGAATCGTGGAGAAACTGCCAGTAGAGGGCGTCGACCTTCTTCTCGGCAACGACTTTGCGGTACCTGCTTCTGAGGTTCCACCCTTAGTCGGTGCCGAGAGGGCGGCCGACGTGAGTAGGGAGGGGCAGGAGTTGGTCGAGAGGTGTCAACCACAGCAGAGGGCGTGTGTTGTCACCCGATCTCGAGCATCTAAAGTGTCTCAGCCTATTCCTCAGTCTCTAGACCAGCAGAGGAACGGTCAGAAGGAGAAAGCTAAAGTTGGGAGTTTTGTGAGTTTTGCTCCCGCGGCTCTCCTTAGCGACTTAGTACTTGACCCAGAGGTGAGCTCCAGAGTGGCCCCAGAACCTGTCACCCCTAGTGACATGGTTGGGTATGATGGCACTCTGCAACTTAGTAGTTCCCAATTGGAGGAGAGTTGTGGGAACGGGGCTATCGAACACGAGGACGAGGAAACATGTCATGTGAACCTGTTGGAGGAGTTTGTGAGGCAACCACCTGAACAGCCTACTGTCCCTGCGTTGGTCTGCAGCGGCCAAGGAGGAGAAGGAGAGGGGGGCAGTAGGGCACAGGTGGAGGAGAGTTGGGATTGTCATGTCTTGGCGGAGCAGTGGGCAGGGGACACGCGTCTGGTGGCTGTGGAAGCGCTAGAGCACCTGCCTGAGCAGCAGTGTGCAGCGCTCCAGCACCAGCTCGGTTCATACCCCACTGGTCGTGCCGGGCACCCGAGCCTCACAACTCAGGCGGTGCAAGATGTTCCGCACCGCTATAGACCGTTAGCCTCGTTGTTTCGGTGGTTCAAGGTGGGCGACGACGCTTTGGCATGGTTGCCAGGTCAAGGTCGACCTATGGCTGCCAAGGGTGGTGGTCAGAAGGAGGACATTGAGCAGATTGGTGAGGTTGGCTGTGGTGTGCATGTGCCCGGTCGTCGCATAGCCTTCCAATGCTGCTCTAGTCGAATGCAACAGCCCTACCTTAGACCGACTGTATCTGGCCATGTCGCTAAAAGCGGTAATGCTGCGCAGGCAGATGTAGTCGCAAGGAATGCGGGGGTGCGCATGTACGGTATCGGCGGGGATGCCTTAGCAATTATGAACTATGGGAGTGACTGCACAGGTGGTACTGATTGTCCCTCTCATGACCTGGCTGTTCTAGGGACGAAGGTGGAGAAGGAGGGAGACTACAGGTTAGAAGCTGCGGTCTCGGCTGGGTTGTGGGAGGGCACTAGGTATGTTGTTCTGCGAGATAAGTTATTTACTAGGCTGTGGCAGTACATCCGCATGTTTGTTGCTTCTCCAGGCCTGATACGGGGTAGAATCCGACATGGAGGTTGGAGACAGTGCAAGGCTTAAGTTAGTTCCCTACCGTATAAATCCTGCTCAACAGCCTGTCGTGAAAACAGAGCTAGACGACATGTGGAAAATGGGTCTGAGGGATAAAGGATATCGTGAGTGGTCGTTGCCAGTGAGTTGCAACCGGAGTTGAGTGGCATGATCCTTGTGTATGGTGATTGCAAGAGTGTGGAAGCATTATCCCTGACAGACACCTATCCATTACCCAAGGTCTGAGGGATAAGGGATATCGTGAGTGGTCGTTGCCAGTGAGTTTGCAACCTGAGTTGAGTGGCAAGATCCGTGTGTATGGTGATTGCAAGAGTGTGGAAGCATTATCCCTGACAGACGCCTATCCATTACCTAGAGTTGACGATACCATAGACCGCATCAGGGCTGCCTCGCTCGTCACGAAGGTAGAACTAGTGAAAGGTTTTTGGCAGGCCCCGTTGCCGGAAAGAGCGAAGAGAAGTGCCAGTCTTGTGATGAACTGGGCAGGTTATCAGTGTCAGGTGTTGTTTTGCTGCCGGAACACAAGTTGGATGTGTGGCATGATAAGGGCACTGATAATGTTTTGGCTGATTGTTTGTCACGGGAGGGTTTGTTTGCAGGAGAACCCTCGCCGTTCAGTCAGTGTGTGTTGAGAGTGGAGAAAAAATCAGGCTTGCCCCTGTAGAGCAGCCATCAAAAACAACATTAAAATTAAATACAAAAAATCACATAAAACTCTTTCTTTTTGATAGTTAATTGTAAGTTGCCAATGTTATAGCTAAAGTCCTAAGTTGAACCTGTCTTTCACTTAGTAGGCTGGGCTCTGGGAAGCTCGCTCTGGGAGCATAGCAGGCTAAAATTATACTATTATGTTTGGGAGGGGTTATAAGATTTTATTTATGCTAAAATGTTGTTTTATTTATGATTGAGCTTTGCATTTCATTTCTGGCTGAGTGGCTGGTTGTGGCGGGTCTTGTCGGCATTCTGCCTTGTCAGATATAGTGCTCGCCTAATGTTGAGCGTCCCATATCTTGGGCGGGGTGTGACGCCTACCAGCGTTGGCAGAATCGCCTCCCGTTAGCCGCTAGCGCTCGCCAGGGCAGTGAAGTGGGCTACAGTTATCAGAGAATGTTGTTCTTTCTTTCATAGTACTTGCATTGTTACTGACAGTCCAGTGGTGGTCTTTATTTTCGTCTGTGACAATGGGAAGTATTTTATATTATGAATAGAATATAACATGCATTGTATATAGTTAAGGAGAGAGAACAATATAGGCAGTGAGGTGGTAGTGTGTGCATGCGTATACATGTGCTGCCTCCCCCGCTCGGAGGCTCGCGCGCGTGCCTACCCACGCCTCGTGATTGGCTGGTGGGTTTGGCTGTGTCACGTGACACCTGCTGCCTTGTGACGTCTCGGCCCGTGATTGGCCGACCACCGCGTCTTTTTGGGCTCCTGTGTGCATGTGGGTCCACAGGAGCTGCCTTCTTCTGAGCAGGCTAGGGACGCACATGACTAACACCCTTTTTACCACTGTCCCCCATATCTCCACCATTCTGATACTGTCTCTCTTCCTCAACTTCTTCTCTTTCATTCCTCTTATCTTTTAACGTCACAACACTCCCTTTGGGTTCTGCACACGATTTCATATCGGCCCATCGTATTATGTGCGTCGCTCTCTGAGATATTTACATGTACTTAGAATAGGTTTGAGGGTTCTTAGTTAGTAGAGGTTAAGAACTCGGTGTGTGTCTCCATTATTGATTTAGTGCTCTGCTGGGTTACTTAATGCTAGACTGAGATAAGGCTTCTCCTGTCATTGTCAGCGATGCGTGTATGGTTTGCTTATACCTACACGACTTCGACGGTTTCTGTGCTAGCCTAGGTTGTCCTTTTGGTTGTGCCTTTTTCGAGTGCAGCATCGTGTAGTAAGAGGGCATTTGCCTACTACCTTAGAACACAGTGCTGCCTCTTTGCTTGACTTTAGAGGGATCGCCAGGGTAGAACCAGATACTTGAGATCTGGATCTACCAAGAGAGCATCCCCGTCATTAACGTAACTTTAATCATACCGCCTTAAGGACAATGCTAGGCTATGAGCCAGTCTTGCTCAGCCACAGTTTCCTAACCTTGATATCCCCGCTAGACTTTATTCGCCGAGCAGACACTAGTTAGAACATGAACTCTTTATGATATGTATGCATTATTATTCACGGCATTTATTAGTCTAGGTTGTTGTTGAGTTGCACAACCATAGCAGACTGTTTCGTTGATGAGGAAGTATTTCTTTTAGTGTCGAGCATTACTGCCGTTGCGTATTTATAGTATTCCCGTGTCAGTTAACATTATATGTCTTATCTTTTAGTGTATTCAGTCTACACGTATGGTGTCCTGCCTCCTGCCGTTATATAATTTAAGATACGAGCATCTTATGAGCATCAGACTTTCTTCAGAAGTTTCCAGGTCTAAGCTGTAGGACTAGACTTCACTTTCTTTCAGATAGGAGTGAAGAGTTTATTGTTGTTTAGAGTAACTGTATTGAAGCATCTTTTTATTGTATTTAATCTTGCAGTGATTTAATTGATCTTTCCATAGCTTCCCTTTTGTGCATTTTAACGTAACTTGTATCCTGTTTGTTATCAGGCTATACCAGTGTGGGTTAGCCTGAAGTAGAGTACATTTACGAAACTTATGTCGTGTGAAATAAATATGGACTAAGTGGCGGTTCACAACTTATGTCGTGTGCCATTTTCACCACGTAATGTTGCTGAGAGAGAGAGATGAGTGGTGGGAGGAGCGTAGCAAGCGTATGACTGCTCCAGACCACTGCGGCGGACCTACTGACATTAATCCCACCCTCCTCCACCCTCTCGCACTCGCTACACAGGGAATTATGTAGGGAAAGTACCTAATTACATGGTTTTTGCACTTGTGTTGTGCGATCGTTGCAAGATAACCAGCGGTTGTACAAGGATGGTTGGGGTGTCATTGGAAAGCTCTGTTTATGCCCTTTCAGGGATAGATACTTGTTTTACGCTCTAGGTCTTATTTAGGCATGACAATGATCACGTAAACAACCCTATTTAGGGTAAAAACACCCCGCTGGGCGGTACACATAAATTACCTCCTAGGCCGCTCGTAAGGTGTTAAAGTGGTGACAAGCTCACAAGATACTGTCATTAGACTTAATCACAACTAAATATAGTATACTCCAATGAAAGACATGTTATTCAGCTTTTCAAAGCCACACATCCTTAGATTCTTCAGGTTTGTTTATGAAATATGGTCCTACTGTCCCAGGCGTGACGTCACACTAGATGTCGGAGGTTCCAATATTACTTCGGTGAGTTAACTTCTTGTATGTATATAAACTTTGAATATCCCTACGCAGAGAGAGAGAGAGAGAGAGAGAGAGAGAGAGAGAGATGGATATAGCCATAACAAATACTGACATGCGCGATCGTACAGTGAAACATTAGTGTTTATCGAAACGCAAGTATGTGTGTGTGTGTGTGTCTTTGAAAAAACATATTAGCATTCTTGATTAAAACGTTTCTCAAAGTAATAAGTATTGTAATATAGGAAATACCATACTATTCAGTTTTTAGTAAAGAAGGGAGAGAAGGAGAAATTAATAAATATGCCATGCTCCTATGAAATTCATAAAAATGCGATACCGCTAATGTGTTCATGATACTGGGTTAGGTGTATTGTGAAGAAAGTGTAATGGTAGGGATAGACATCGGTGCTATAAGTTATAATTGGAGTGATGAGTATTTTAAGCGAGTCGGGCAAACCTCATATCCCTAGGTATGAGACAGAGAGGTATGAGGAGCCCAAAAACAAATGATGCAAATCGACAATACGGAATATTAACCAAAGTTAAGAGACCAACATTAACCCCAAGAAGAGCAAAATTAATGCACATCAGCTAAGGAAAAGACTAATCTATAATGTGGATATATGTTGATAGATAGATAGATACATAGATAGATACATAGATAGATCGATAGATAGTGTGAGTGAATGAGTGAGAAAGAGCGGACTTACTAAATAGAAACGTGAATCTATTAATCCCTAGAAATTGTTTTGCAAACAATAATAAAACATAAACTAATAGTTCTTAAAGGTAGATTTCACTAAATATAAAGCGTTTACATCTTAATATATATCATGAGATAAAACGGTAACCATAAACCTGGTGAAATAATTCACGTAACCTTTCCTACGCGACCCCCCCCCCCCCCTACTCCCCTAACCCATACCTCTCCATCCCAGCAAATCTAACGACGCCATCTATGGGACATAATTATGCAACAGATTCAGGGTGGGGAGAGTGAGCGATCTTACTAATATCAGAGCGAAAGACTCCCAGCGAAATTACCGATAGGTGGCCCAGTCGGAAAGGTGACCGACTGTACCTCACAATAAATTATTAGACAAATTATTAAAGGTCGGAATAGAGGGTAATATATATCAATGGATTAAAAGCTGGCTTGCAAACAGAAAGCAAAGAATTGTTAGTATTGGTGTAGAATCATATTGGGTGCCTGTTGCCAGCGGTGTGCCTCAAGGATCGGTCCTTGGCCCGGTTTTATTTATCATATACTGTATATAAATGATATTGATTTAGGTCTGAATAACTTTATCTCCAAATTTGCTGGTGATGCAAAGATAGGGAACTTAGTCTTGAGTGAGGAAGACAGAAATAACCTACAGTCCGACTTAAGCAAAATAGTGGATTGGTCAGAAAAGTGGCAAATGCCCTTTAATGTTGACAAATGTCAAATTTGGTACGTTGGTTCAAAAAGTATGATTATTGAATGAAAGGCCAACCAATAATAGCAAACTCTAAGGTTAAAGATCTCGGTGTTATAATATCAGAAAACATAAAATCCTCAGAGCAATGTGCGGCTGCAACAAATAAAGCTAACAAAGCCTTGGGATTTATCAAAATAAGTTTTACCTATCAAAACGAAAACAATATTTTGCCGTTATTCAAAAACATTATTAGACCCCATCTTGAATATGGCGTTCAGTTCTGGTCCCTGTATCTCAAGAAAGACATTAAAAAAACTTGAATCTGTGCAGCGTAGAGCAACTAAACAAATTCCCTCTGAAAAACAAGCCATATTTTGAAAGATTAAAGAAATTAAATTTGTTCTCGCTAAAGAAAAGGAGGTTACGAGGTCAACTTATCGAGTGTTTTAAGATACTTATAGGATTTGACAGAGTAGATATCAGTGCACTGTTCACCAATAATAATATTGCTGCAACCTTAGGTAATGGAATCTCTATCAGTGATAGGTGATACTCCTCCCCTGAATCTTCATCACATGATTCAGTGTCACTATCATCGTCATTACTCTTCTCCAGCATGGCAAGTCCTTGTTGAATACGAACACCCCTGCGTGGGTGGCAAAGAGAACTGTCCGACATGGTGCAACACTCGCGAGATAAGCCGGTAAACTGGCGTCCTCCCGCTCCTTCCCACACAAGCGTTACTGGACTTGGGGGGGTTGCTAGCTACTGCTATCATTCCGCCACATCATAAAGTGGTTCCCATAGAAATTTGAACCCTCTAGGTGCCATACGACAGGAGTAAATAAGGGTGAAAGTCCGGATGCAGGTGCTGCATCACTGGGACTGTGCATTACATACATTGCTGGGGTCCAGTTGATTAAAAAAAGACTGAACAATCATCTAATGAAGATTGGATTAATATGAATTAATCAGTAGGCATGTGTGATTTCCCTTTCAAACTAATTTCTTCCTATGCTATATAAAAACTTTCCTTATGGGCATTTCCTGACCCATAAGGTTACACTTCATCCTATTTTCCGGTACGGCTCTTTAGCCGGAGGGAGCGTAGGGTGGGGAAAGAGCCTTCCATTTTACTGTCCTTTTTCCACTATACACTGTCACTGTCTATTTGTATTAAGGCCGGACCACCTAGTTGGGACCGAAAGGTCTGTGTAGTTTTAGTATCTGTGTAACTCTGTGTAACTCTCTCTCTCTCTCTCTAAGGGACTTCTTCGTTGGCTCTCCCACTGTCAACAGCCCCGCATCGCCACTGAGAAAACTCATAATTTGAGTATTTCATAACCCTATTCCCTTTATTCATTGCATAAACAGTATTTAAGTGCTTGTTTAACCTCCACATTGTTCTGTAGTTGCCGTGCATGTTATTTTATTGCTTTTCTGACTGATAAACATTGTTGTTTACATTTTTTATCCTAGCTTGTAGCAGACGACGCGCACCTCTAATCGACCTACTATGGGTTTCAGAGGCCGTGTTACATCGTTTTTCGGGAATAACTTCTTAACAAACAGTTGGATCAGTATGATATTTTGACACAGCTTTTTTCACACTGTGTCCTAATTTTCGTCAATATAGTGCATTACCAAAAGTGTAGAATTAAGCCACTTGTCCCTGTGTCATAAGCGTTAAAGTCACACATTAATGACACGGAAACGGACAGGGCTACCATGGCTTACCTGTGAGAACCACCAAACCATTATTGCTCCTCCATCAAACACGGTAGTTATCACCCATCACCCAACCCTACTGTTGCCTTTAAATTCTAGTTATCTGTCAATATCAAATATAAATATACAAAAGTATGTTTTTTTGTGTATATATATTTTTATATTGACAGATAACTTGAATTTAAAGGTGATAGTAAGGTTGGGTGATGGGTGATAACTACCGTGTTTGATGGAGGAGCAATAATGGTTTGGTGGTTCTCACAGGTAAGCCACGGTAGCCTTGTTCGTTTCTGTGTCATTAATGTGTGACTTTAACCTCATGACACAGGGACAAGTGGCTTAATTCTACACTTTTGGTAATGCACTATATTGAAGAAAATTAGGGCACGGTGTGAAAAAACCTGGTTCAAAATATCATACTGATCCAACTGTTTGTTAAGAAGTTATTCCCGAAAAACGATGTAACACGGCCTCTGAAACCCATAGTAGCTATGTATTTTCTTATTAACTCTAGTAGTTATCGTATTCAGTATCCTACTGTAGCTGTAATTTTAGTTGTTGCTTGCATGATCTTGTAGTAACCTTTGACTAATAACTTTGTTTATCTAAATATAATCCTGCTTGACTAGCCTACAGTGACACCAGCGCCATCTGTTGATACAGTATATTAACCCCTTGTGTGTAGTTACACTTTATTTTATATAATCTCTATTTGGTTAATTGTATATTTAGTTACGTATTCTATTATATATACAGTATATATATATATATATATATATATTTTTTTTTTTAGGTAGGTTATCATTCCTGGTAGCCTATTTCTGCGTATTATATTATTTTTGTTTTCGGTTATATTTGTTTTCGGTTAGGCTAGGCTATCACCCTTGGTGGCCTATTTCTGCGTACAGTATTTCAATTTTTAAATTTTCGGTTAGGCTATCACCGCTGGTGGCCTATTTCTGCGTACCGATATTTCATAATTTTTGTTTTCGGTTAGGCTAGGCTATCGCCCCTGGTGGCATATTTCTGTTTAAATAAAAACATAATTGTTTTCAGTTCGGCTATCACTGCGTATTTAAATTTTAAAATAGTTTTTGTTTTTTTAATTTTCGGTTAGGCTATCACCGCTGATAATCTATTTGTGCATATTTCAATTTTTTGGTTTTCGGTTAGGCCTATTTAAGTAAGTGAAGCGACCTGAAGTGAGTGAAGTGTTTTTAAAGTGAGATAAGTGTTTTTAAAGTGTATTATTGACTTGATGTAAAAGTATAATTTTCAGGCTTAAATTATATTAGACATGACGTGAAGTTATTTAAAGTGAGTGAAGTGATTTACAGTGAGTAAAGTGATCTGAAGTGTGTGAAGTGAATAAATTGTTCTGAAGTGAGACAAATGATTAGAAGTGACTTAGAGTGAAGTGATTTGAAGTTTTGTTATTGTCACCATGTCTCGCGCCTGCACGAACTGTTCCGGTAGGTTTGGCCCTACTATGTTTGCCTGCCCCGATGTTCATGTCTGCCGATTCTGCCAGCTCCGAGAAGATTTGGCAGCTAAACTGGATGAGGCTAATGTCAAGATTAACGCCCTCTCCAAGAAGCTGGAAACATTCCAAGAATTTGCGACGCTCAACGTAGGAGTATCATCAAATGAAGCAATTAATACCATTGCGGCATCTTCCAGCAGCCCAACGCCTGATATAGTGGTACCTTAAAACCGTGTAACTTCGGATATTTTTCAAGTTTTTTTAACGATATCTCCTGACTGTAAACACATTATAGAGATATAACTAGGTCAAGTGATGTGTGGTGATAGTGCGCGGTAATCCAGGAAGCCTCCTAAAATTATCCCCCATAATAAGAGAGCTATCCTTATCCTAAATGGTGTCCGAAGTCATCTTGAAAAGTGGCTGACTTCGGACATTTATGGATAACTTCGGACATACAGTGATTTCCTATGGAAAATGTTGCCAAGAAAGCTGGGATAGCTTCGGACAAGCAAGCGGAGGGGAACTTCGGACGTACGTTCGTGGTTTTATTTCATTCATTTTTTCGGCTCCTACTATTTTATATGAATATTTTATTATTGCTGTTTATTCCTGTCCGATGTCTTACTGGAAAATGCACAGTCAATACTTTTAGGCCTGTATAATTAGTATAGGAGGGGGTTATATAGGATGTTTAACAAATATTCTGTTTGGATCTGTTCTCGTTAGGCATTGAACTCACTCTTAGAAAATATTGAGCAGGAAAAATAACCAATGCTGTCAAATCAATAACTCGAAAATGAACTAGGCCTAGTGAAAATATATAGGTATGTATACTCTATCAATGCATATACATTTTTATGAATTTGAGAATTTGTATAGGTACAACGTATGTGTTGGTGTTTCTTACGGCAGACAATATTTTTTTTTGGACAAGATATATGCCTCTCCTAATTTATATATATTATATATTCAGAATTATCCTAAATACATAAATCGGTTAGCATATTATCATATTGTTATGGGTTTTTGGACTCAGAGAATGATTATTTGATCTTTAACCACCATTTTAATGATGGACAAGTATTATGAATTATTTTCATAAGGCAAATAATAACAAACGATTTGTTTGTTCCATGTCTGAAGTTACAATTTTTTTTTGTGGAAAACACAATAGGTTTAACCCTTCTTTAGCGGCGCGCAACATAAGTCGAGTTAAATAAATTTGGACTATCTGGCGGCGCGCGACATAGGTCGTGTGGCAATTTCAGCACGTAATGTTGCTGAGAGAGAGAGACAAGTGGTGGCAGGAGAGTAGCGAGTGTATGACTTCTCCAGACCACCACGGCGGGCCTACTGACACGAATCCCACCCTCCTCCACCCTCTCACACTCGCTACATACTGAAATGTATGGGGAAAGTACCGAATTACATGGTTTTTGCACTCGTGTTGCGCGATTGTTGCAAGAAAACTAGCGGTCATACAAGGATCGTTGTGGTGTCATTGGAAAGCTCTGTTTATTCCCTTTCAGGAATAGATGCTTGTTTTACGCTCTGGGTCTTATTTAGGCATGAAAATGATCACGTAAACAGCCCTATTTTGGCTAAAAAACACCCTGCTGGTGGCTACATATTATTTACCGCCTAGGCCGCTCGTTAGGTGTTAATGATTGTGTTCTAGCTAGAGCGTTATACAAGTGTAAAAAAAATCCTTTGGTGGATGTTGTCTCTGGTAATTTTACTACAAAATTATATCAGTCACAACATCATTCATACAAACAAATTTCTTCAGGGTGATAGAAGTTTGGCAGGGTAGCGAAAAATGTAATTTTTTTTGTCATATATATAATATTTGTTTCGTGTACATATACTCATGTCAGTTTCCTAGGGCTTTTACATGCTCTTCGTTTGCCATTTCTCTAAACGGACCCCACAAAAAAAAATAAATAAAAAGTGTTTCCATTATATAATGACAATGGCTAATTAATTATTATCGCTGATGTCCGAAGTTACGACCCAAGTCCGAAGCGACCCGGTTTTACGGTACCTGCTTCAGTACATGCACCACGTCAGGAAAAAAATGACTCCGCTCCATCTCAGGACAACTTCCGCGTCATGAGAAACAACGTTCGCCTCATCATAAGGAGGATCATCACCGAAACCATGTGCCAGAACCGTTACCAGATTATTGCGGACTTATACGACGAAGAAGAAATAGAAGAAATTCGGCTCGTAGGAGATTCCATGGTTCGTGGACAACTTATGGAGTTCTGCGCCAGGGCACCCAGGACCAGGAAGTGCTTTTGTATCCCGGGTGGCGGTGTGGACGACGTTGCAGCTGCAGTCAATGAAGTTCCAAAGTTAGCCCCTCACGCACAATGTGCGTCATTCATGTCGGATCTAATGACGTGCAGCAGACCCGATCGGAGGACCTCATGCTGAAGTACCTGAAGCTAATTCAGAAGTATAAGGAAAAATCAGGCAGAGTCATCATATCAGGGATCGTCTCCAGGATCGGTGTGGAGAGCCGATTCTTCAATATAGCCACTGGCGTAAATCGTCGTCTGGCTAACCTCTGCAGGGAAGAAAACGTTGGATTCATCAATACCTGGAATGACTTCTAGCGTGAAGATCATATGTTTGTAGCGGATGGAGTCCATCTGAACCAGGTGGGAGCAGCAAGATTTGGCCGCCTGCTTCATGACGCAGTAAAGGATTTTCAGAGAAAAAGCAGAGCAAACCAAGGACCACCAGGGACGAGGTTCGAGGTCCGAGGACCACCAGGGACAAGGATCGAGGACCGTGAAAGACCAGGGGCGACGATCGAGGACCGAGAACTACCAGGGACGACGATCGAGGACAGCGAGAACGGAGGACCACCAGAAACAATGATCGAGGACTGAGGACCACTAGGAACAATGATCGAGGACACCGAAGACCGAGGACAACCAGGGACGAGGATCGAGGACTGAGGGCAGACAGGTACATAAATGTAGATCCGAGCAGAACCAATAATTTGAATAAAGAGCGTTCCGTGAATTCCAAATCCAAAACTTTTAATGTTTTCTATGCAAACGCTCGTAGCATACGCAATACATTTTCAGATTTAGAGGAACTAGTGTTTACGGAAAAATACGAATTATTCACGAAATTTATACGAAAATTATTTATTTATACGAAAATTCTGTTATTGGCATAACAGAATCTTGGCTCAATACAGAAGACAGAGACGTTTTAGCAGAGTATTCACTTCCCAGTTGTGTAATGTTTGAGAAAAGCCGAATTAATAGAAATGGAGGTGGAGTTTTATTTTTTATCAAAGAAAGTCTTAACCCGACCCTCTTGTCAAAACCTCAAATTGTGAACGTCGACACATCCTTTGTGCTAATAAAGAATAATAAAGGTACAAAAATAATACTTGCACTAATATACAGACCTCCAGCTCAATCAGTGCAAACTGACCGAGAAATTTATGAACAAATTGCAGACTTAAGTAACTCGCAAAATACCGTAATTTTTGGCGACTTCAATTTACCTGTGACCAAGTGGGGAGATAGTATTACTTCACACTCTGGACAAGACCTATATGCAAACTTGCAAGAGAGTTTGCTATATCAATTTGTTAGATCTCTGACCCGTGGAAATAATGTCCTTGACCTTTTATTTTCAACAAAATAAGAATTGATAGAGAATTTGAATGTCGGTGATGAATTCAGTAACAGCGACCATCGTACGATAACTTTCAGTTTAAAGTTTACTAGTAACGAACCAAATAGCAGCATCGAGAAAGTCCCTAATTTCAAGCAAGCAAACTTTCATAAACTTAGAGCAATGTTTAAAGAAACTAACTGGAACTTTTTAATTAACAATAACGACATAAATACATCTTGGGAATCATTCGTAAACACTTACCTAAAAGCAGTGCAAGACTGCATACCATCGAAAATACGGCGTACAGGCCATAATGATAAGCCCAAACTGTCTGCTTGCTGAAAAGTTTGCTAATGATACATTAAAATCTTCACTAAATGACGAAGAACGAGTGAAATTTGTAGAACTACGACGCAAAGCCAAAAGGTTAATTAAGCAAAGTAAAAAGACCCTAGAGTTACATGTTGCGAATCAAAGTAAAAGAAACCCAAAAGAATTCAATAGTTATATCAGAAAGAAGAGAGTAGTTACTTCAACTGTAGGACCGTTAGTCGATGAAAATGGAGAATATACCTAAAAGTCGTTGCACACTTACACGATTGCCCCTCCAGGCGAGTTCCCGACTCGAAATGTCAGCCTGATACGGCGAATCGGCAATATAATCGTGGGTATCTTAAATTAGCCGTGGGTTACTCGCACAGTCCAAGCAATGTATCGCGTACCAGATCATTGCACACTGACACAAATGCCCCTCCAGGCGAGTTCCCAACTCGAAATGTCAGCCTGATACGGCAAATCGGCAACATAATCGTGGGTATCGTAAATTAGTCGTGGGTGACTCACACGGTCCAAGCGACGTATTGGGGGTCGATACGAAGTTTTGAGCTGTTCAAAAGATCGCGAGAATCCCCCGGCAACTGTAAACAATCATCTGAGTCTGATCTCCATCGCAATTTCGCCGTATCACAATCGTGTGGTCCGTATCAACGACGTATGGTCCGTATCAAAGCCGTATGGCCCGTATCAACGTCGTCTGGTGCATAAACCTGCCGTGCGGACCGAATGTAGGAAAAAAAGGCACAGGAAAAAAAGGCACTGGAAATAAGGCCACTGGGGAAAAAAAAGGATATTCTTCAGGGTAGGAAACAATCGCATATTATGAAAATCTATCAAAATGTTTAATTAGGCAACTTTATTATCCAGGATTTATTCCTAAATTATTTATTATTCAAGAATTTAATAATGTTAATATACTTGTTATATTTATTGTACTTCTATATTTTGCTTTAATTACACTATATTTCTATTTAACCTAACTTGACCTAATGTGAGACCTCACTGGGGCTATGCTGTTCAGTGTTGGTGTCCTTATTATAGAATGGATATTGACTCTCTGGAGGCAGTCCAACAGAGAATGACGCAAATTATCCACATTGTTAGAAATGTATCATATGAGGAGAGGCTGATTACCCTTGGCTTAAATTCGTTAGAAAGACGAATATGTATAGGAGATATGTTATAGGTGTTTAAGTGGATGAAAAGTATATCAACAAGGGAGATATAAATAAGGTATTAAAGCTTAATAACGGCGAGATTACCCGTTCAAATGGCTTCAAATTGGATAAGTTTTGCTTTAGAAAAGATATAGGTTCGCACTGGTTTGGGAACAGAGTTGTGGAAGTGTGTGGTTAGCTCAAGAACGGTAGAACATTTCAAGTGCAAACTTGATAGTCATATGAATGATATGGGTGTTTGGTCAATAGATAGGATTGTCGCGGGGTTTCGCTGAAAATAAAGCCTGAGAATATGAGTGAGAATAAATGTCTAGATAGGGTAAATTGTCGTACTGGTACATCAGATAGGAATAGAAAATTTCAGTCACAGGATTTTAATTGTACTGCTAGTAGAAATATTGAAGGTGTAACAGAAGATGGGAATTCAGTTAGAAATATAGGTAAATCCGATACCAGTAAAAGAAATACATTGCGATTATATTATACAAACTGTAGGAGTTTATGTAACAAAATGGATGAACTTAGAGCACTTGTTAGCAACGAAAATATAGACATTATAGCACTGACTGAAACATGGATTAATACAGATTCAAGATTTTTTTTAGCAGAATTCCATATACCAGGATATAGTTTGTTTAAACGCGACCGAACAAGTAGGAGGGGCGGCGGAATAGCAGTGTTTGTCAGGAGTTCTTTAAAAAGCTGCATTAAATCAGGTATTAGACTAAATACTGATAACGAAAGTGTTTGGGTAGAGGTTAGCGAAGGTAGTGAGATCATAATTATTGGAGTTATTTATAGACCACCACATATGAGTAGAAACGAAGGTACAGCTTTATGGCAGGAAGTGAAAATAGCATCAAGGTTTAGCAATGTGTGCATTATGGGGGACTTTAATTTTCCGAATATTGATTGGCAGCATAAAATCGGCGACTCAGATTCAAAAGAGTTTATTGAGGCGGTACAGGATAGTTTTTTAATTCACTTCATAGACTCGCCTACTAGAGGTAATAATATCCTCGATTTAATTCTCAGTAATAATGAACATAAATTATAATAAATAATGTAGAGATAGGAGACCAACTTGGAAATAGCGATCATAAATCAATTTATTTTAACATACAATGGACAGGACAGGCTAAAGAGAATACGACACTTATCCCCGATTTCAGAAAAGCCAATTATGGTGGATTAAGAAGAGCCTTAACCCTTGTCTGGCGGGACCGGACTTAAGTCGGTCTAGAGAAGAAAGGACTATTTGGCGGGGACCGACTTCAGGCGGTGTGCAATTTTGAGCAATAGTTGGCTCTGAGAGAGAGACGAGCGGTGGGAGGAGCGTAGGTCGGCTCTGACCGTTCGGCACGGGTCCCGTGCGGCAACTGCCGTCCCCTCCACACACATCCACACTCACTACCTCGCTACACAGCGAATTATGTAAAGAAATTACCGTATTTTAGGGATTTTTCCTTCGCCTTGCACGATCGTTGCAAGAGAACGCGTGGTCGTAGAAGGATGGTTCTGGTGTCATTGGAAAGCTCAATTATCGCCCTTTCAGGGATACATAATTGTATTACGCTCTGGCTCTTGTTTATGCATGAAAAAGAGCACGGAAACAAGGTCGTTTAGGGTAAAACCACCCGCTTGGCGGGTAGTAGAAGTTACTGACGGGCCCGCTCGTAAGGCATTAAGAGTCGATCCTATGGTTAAACTATTATATGGACCCAGGTGCGCAAATGAACATACTCTCTCTCAGATACCCGCCTTAACTCAGGATAATTTGACAGCTACATATAAGCATTTTATTTCTTCACTCCACAATGTGCAAAATACCTATATCACCAAAAGAAAATTTAGATCTACACAGAACCAACTCAAATGGATGAATAATAGACTATTAGACCTTCCAGGAAAAAAGAGAAGAATATACTGTATAGAAAAATTAAGAAAGGCGAAATTCACCTACTTGCTTACTATCAGAATCTATCAAGAGAGGTTAAAAAAAAGTATTAGGACAGACAAAAGAAATTATGAAATCAGGATAGCCAATGACTCAAAAAATAACCCTAAAGCTTTATACCAGCTATATAAATCTAAAGTTAGAGATATAATAGGCCCCCTTAAAACTTCGATAGGAGAAATGACAAAACATTATTTAGAAATGTGCAGTACATTAAATTGTCAATTTCTTTCCGTTTTCACTAATGAAAATTTGGCACAGACCCCAAAAGTCCGTAAGGCATAAAGCGATAGTATAGAAAATAGGTTAAGTACAGTTACTGTAAGTAGAGATGATGTGCTCAAGGAAATTGACAGACTGAAACCTCATAAATCGCCTGATCCCGATGAGGTATATGCTAGAGTATTAAATGAATGCAGAGATGAGTTAAGTTACCCATTAACATTTCTATTTAACAAGTCATTAGAAACAGGCTTAGTTCCAGAAGCTTGGAAGCTTGCAAATGTAGTTCCGATCTTCAAAAAGGGTGATAAATCAATAGCATCAAATTACCGTCCCATTAGTCTCACATCAATCATAGGAAAGTTGCTAGAGTCAATTATTGCTAGGAAAGTTAGAAACCACTTAGAAACATTTATCTTAATCAGTTCTTCTCAGCATGGATTCACTCAGGGACGTTATTGCCTTACTAATTTGCTTAGCTTTTTCTCAGAGGTATATGCAGCAGTAGACAATGACAAGTCATATGATATAATATATTTACATTTCAGCAAAGCTTTCGACAGAGTCCCTCATGAGAGATTGATGAGGAAAGTTGAGGCGCGTGGAATAGGAGGGTAGTTGTTGGGATGGATTAGGTCATGGCTATTTGTTAGGAAGCAGAGAGTCAGCATAAATGGTACTAAGTCAGAATGGGGAGCAGTCAGAAGTGGTGTCCCCCAGGGATCTGTATAGGGTCCTCTGTTGTTCATTATATACATAAATGATCTTGATTTAGGTATAACTAGTAGGATAAGTAAATTTGCAGACGATACCAAAATAGGGAGAACAACAGATTCAGATAGCGACATAGAGTGCCTCCAAGGGGATTTAGATACCTTACACGAATGGTCAGTAAATTGGCAGATGAATTTTAACATTGACAAATGCAAGGTAATAAAGATAGGGAAGACGAATACTAATAGCTAATATGGAATTAGAAAACTCGGACTGCGAGAAAGATTTGGGTGTGTTTGTTATCAACGATTTGAAGCCTAGAAAACAGTGTATAAGTGTTCGTAACAAGGCAAACAGGATTCTAGGGTTTATCTCAAGGAGTGTGAGTAACAGAACTGCCGTTGTTATCTTGAAACTTTACTTATCATTAGTGAGACCTCATATGGAGTATGCTGTCCAATGTTGGTGTCCTTATTACAGAATGGACATAGATTCGTTGGAGAGAGTACAGCGAAGAATGACAAAAATGATTCATAATATTAGAAATCTACCATATGAAGAAAGTTTGAACAAATTAGGCCTACATTCGTTAAAAAGACGTAGAGTTAGAGGGGATATGATAGAAGTGTTCAATTGGGTTAGTGGGATAAATAAAGAGGACATGAAAAATGTACTGAAGCTCAGTGATAGCGAAAGAACTCGAACAAATGGTTTCAAATTAGATAAATTTCGTTTCAGAAAAGATATAGGCAAATATTGGTTTGGTAACAGAGTTGTAGATGGGTGGAATAGGCTACCAAGTGCTATAGTGGGATCAAGAACAGTAGGGAGCTTTAAGATAAAATTAGATTGGCATATGGACGAGAAGGGTTGGGTATGAGGAGGGTCTGCCGGATGTGGGGCAATCGGCGATCAGCCGACCCCAGAAATCTTGTGTTAATCTCTGACCGTTTTGGCATGGTCAGTCCTCATGGGTGTTGGTGGGTTGGGTCTTTAATTAGGCCTTACAATTGGGGTTAGGTGTGACAGGGATCTGCCTTGTGTGGGCCGATCGGCTTTCTGCAGACTCCCATTTTCATATGTTCGTATGTTCTTATGTTCTTATGGGTTGGGTGTGAATGGTATCTGCTTCGTGTGGGACGGTCGGCCTTATGCAAAATTCTGTTTCTTAAGTTCTAACCTAACTTAACCTAACCTGTGGTGAGTACACTACCAGATATATATAATTACATTATGCAATATTGCATATTGCATCGAAACACATTTTATTGATCTATTACTTCTTAATACAATATTTTGTTGTATGTGCCATTTTTTCCTAGTCCGTAATTTGTGAAAAATTTTCCGGTGCCTTTTTTTCCTGTGCCGGTTTTTCCGTTTTTTTTCTTCATCTGAGTACCGGTCCACACGGCAGGCTTACGCATGAGACAACGTTGATATGGGCTATACGGCTTTGATACGGAACATACGTCTTTGATACGACCTGGTACCCGATACGTTGCTTGGACCGTGCGAGACACCCACGGCTAATTTACGATACCCATGATTATGTTGCCGACTCGCCGTATCAGGCTGACATTTCGAGTCGGGAACTCGCCTGGAGGGGCAATCGTGTCAGTGTGCAAAGACCTTGAGACGAAGTACAAATGAGTAATGCCCTGAATACCTTCTTTGCATCAGTTTTTACAACAGAAGACCTCAGTGATATCCCTACAGCATCGCCGATTCAGATAGATAATTCTGATGTTCTAAGCAATATCACCATTACAGAGAGAGAAGTATTGAAATGTTTAGATATACTCAAGGTAAATAAAACGCCCGGACCTGATACAATCTCATCTAGAGTTCTAAAGGAAGATAAGGATGAGCTCTCCAAACCACTGACATAGCTATTCAATAAATCCTTGCAGTCTGGAACTATGCCTGATCAGTGAAAGCTAGCTAACGTAACACCGATTTTTAAAAAATGCAGCAAATCCCTACCCAGGAACTTTCGTCCAATTAGCTTAACCTTAGTTGTATGTATAATGCTAGAAACGCTCATAAGAGACAGACTCGTAAATCACTTAGAGGAAAATAACATACTTAAAGATACTCAACACGGCTTTCGTAAAAAACGTTCCTGTTTAACAAACCTCTTAGACTTTTTCCACGATATCCTCAACCTCTATGATGAGAAAAAAGCTGTAGATATTATAGACCTTGATTTTCAAAAGGCCTTTGACAAAGTTCCCCACAAACGTTTACTACTAAAACTAAAAGAGCATGGAATACAAGATGGTGTGTTAAAATGGATAGAAAAATGGCTCCGCGACAGAAAGCAAAGAGTAGTCATAAACGGTAAGGCATCTAAATGGACCAATGTAAGTAGAGGGGTACCCCTGGGATCGGTACTAGGACCAATTCTCTTTCTAATTTACATCAACGACATAGATGAGGGTCTCACCTGTACAATCTCAAAATTTGCTGACGATACAAAAATTGCAAATAGCGTACTCTCATAAGAAAAGTTGACGATATGCAACACAATCTAGATAAGTTGTCACGTTGGCCCCAAATTTGGCAAATGTGTTTCAATGCGGATAAATGTAAAGTACTACATATCGGATACCAAAATGAGAAAGCAAACTATTCGATGAATGGCACTCAGCTTAAGATTGTAAACAGAGAAACCGATCTGGGAGTAACAATATCGAGTAACCTAAAACCGAGTCAACAATGTTCAGAAGTTGTTAAGAAGGCAAACAAAATAATTGGCTTTATAGGCAGGTCATTTGAGCATAAATCCAAAGAAGTTATCCTAACCCTTTACAATTCCTTAGTCCGCCCTCTTCTGGAATACTGCGTTCAAGCCTGGTGCCCTTATTACCAAAAAGATATAGACAAGCTAGAATGAGTTCAACGTAGAGCTACCAAAATTATACCTAGCCTAAAGAACAAACCATACGAGGAGCATCTTAGAGAATTAAATCTATTTCCTTTAACCCAGCGCAGATTAAGAGGCGACTTAATTCATATGTTCAAAATCATCAAAGACATCGACCATATGAACTGTAGTAAGTACTTCACTATCGACCAATCTAATTACACGCGGGGAAATGGATGCAAAATTATCGGTAAATCTTTCAACTTGCACGAATCTAAGAATTTCTTCTTCAATCGAGTTGTCAACTTGTGGAATGGGCTTCCCCGAGACGTTATAGACTGCAGCATCGTTGATTAATTTAAAATTCGCCTAGACAAATATCTCGCATCAAACCCGCAACTGACTGCGTTTGTAAATTAATAACTTTATTTTATCCCCCCCTCAGTTACTAACCCATCTGTCCCCTACTAACTTCCTAATCCTGCCACGGACATTAGTTCCAGGGCAGTAGTTCCCTTTCCAATGTTCCCTTACCCACTCTAAACCACTGTTTGGACAATTGGAACTCAATTGTGTTTTGGAGGACCAGCAGCCTAGAAGGGTCACCAGACCTGTTGTTGCTTGATTTCCTTCGTAGTTCTTTGTACTCTATCTATCTATCTATCTATATTTTATTTATTTATTTATTTATTTATTCATTTATTTATGTGTTTGTGTGTGTGTGTGCTTGCGTGTCTGTTTTTTAACGAAATTTTTTAGCCTCTTCAGTAGCCAGTAAATCTTGAAACATTATCGGATGAAGCTTCGAGATCTTAGTTGTTTTAATTTCCAAACTAGGCAGTAGCGCCTTATTGAAGCACGCCAAATGTTGCTTGAATATCGCCTGGTAGCTTTTGTGCTGCAGTTGGTGATAATATGGGAGGTACTTTCTTAATTTATCGGTGTATCAAAAACATTATTCGAGCCTAAAATATACACTCTACTAAAAGTCATACAATTAAACTATCAGAAATTCAAACCAAATATTGTTATGTGTAGCACATGTTGAATACAAGTTATGTCTTGGAAATTGACGAAATTGGCCGCTCCTTATTCTAAGCAATATATTCTCTTCAAAACAATAATCTAGATCAATCTGAAGGAAACGCTACCCTACAACAATTCATTTTAATAACGCTAATATTTTAACAACAGTAGCCTTTAATTGTACAGTGGTGCGGCCGATAAAATCAGTAATAACACACACACACACACACACATATATAGGGCGACTCGTTTAATGGTGTCAGTAAAATCAGTAAAGAGGATTGGAAACTAATAAATACTAATCAAGATGAAAAAATACTATACTGTATATACATTAATACTATACTGTATATACATTAATACTATACTGTATATACATTAATGAAGCCGTTCTTAGGCTTCCAAAAATGTTATATTAATTTTTACCATGTGTTCTGAATCTCCAAATTGTGTTTATAATGGTCATGTGTGTGAGTGTGTGTGTGTGTGTGTGTGGGTGTGTGTGTGTGTGTGTGGACGATAATCGCACAAGTATGTGTACGTCTGACTAGGTCGTTCATTTTCGACATGACTGTATTATTCTCGCCTTTCATGGCTTAGTGGCTGTTTATGTCTGCTGATGTTGATGAGTGTGTGTGTGTGTTAGTGTGTGTATGTGTGTGACTGCGTAGTGTGTGAAAGTAGTCTGTAAAATTAGTGTGTGTAGTGTGTAAATGTAGTGTGTTCGTAAATGCAGTGTGTGTGAGTGTGTAGTGTGTAAAAGGAGTGTGTGAGTGTGTAAATGGAGTGTGTGTGAGGGCGTAGTGTTTATCTAGTGTGTAAAAGTAGTGTGTGTGAGTGTGTAAATGTAATGTGTGTGAGGGCCTAGTGTGTAAATGTAGTGTGTGAATGTAGAGTGTGTAGTGTGCAAATGTAGTGTGAGTAGTGTGTAAATCTAGTGTATGTTAGTGTGTAGCAGTAGTGTGTGTGTGCGTGTATGTTTAGTGTGTAAATGTAGTGTATGTAAGTGCGTAATAGTAGTGTGCACATGTATGACTGCCTATTGTGTATGCGTAGTGTGTGTGTGTGTGAGTGAATATAAAGCGCTAGATTCCGATGTTATCACATTGAAGACAAGCAAATCAACATAAAAAGCTTAAACACAAATAATAAATAAAAACATTCGTATTTGCATTACGATTTTGCTAACAATTTATCCGGTTTCTGTTTCAAGCAATTATTCGTAGGCTTAACCCACTGAACCCCAGCTAGTTTAGATTAAATGTACACTGAGAGACCAGCAGATTTGGCCTTTTTTTTTTTTTTGGTTAAATAGCTTAAATAGGTGAGAAATGAAGAATAGCACACACAAAAAACACTCACCTCGGTCATTTTGGGGTCCTATGGGGGGGGGGGGGGGGCGCTACCTCAGCCATCAGCTGATGCCGGGCGGCCTTCAAGCTTCCCGCCCTTCAAGACACAGCTGAGCGCGGCAGCATGGCAGATGTACGATGCGTCCAGTTTTCGAGTGACGGTTATTTACACCACCCGAGCATCATGTGTGCCTTCATAGTTCAGATATTAGCAACATGTATCACATATTGTCATTGTAAGTGAATTTACAGTGTGATAAGTGCATAGATTCAAGTTTTATAAGTGTCGAGGGTGTGGCAAGCCTTGCACGCATCCATGGTTACCATGACGACTGGCAGGCTGGCGGCCACCTTGTTTATGGACTCACGCACGTACACACAGCCAGCTGAATGGTACACAAAAGCCTAAACTTGCTGTGTACGTAGCAACATGACACACTCTCTCGTCTCTTCTTACCCCTACCATGACCTGGCTGAATTTTGAGGAATGCCGTGGGGTCTGGGTCATCCTCCTCCTCCTCTTCCCCACTTGGTGGGGAGTCAACTATGTTATGGAAAGCGTTAGGGGAGCGATAAACATAGCGAGGCGACGAGGTAAACAAGGCAACTGGGCCGGGAGGTGGGAGGCCTCCCAGTCCTTCCACTCCCGCGCTCTCTCTCCCCACTCCCCACCGCAGTGGGACTTGGGTATTGCCAATTGATAAGTATTGCCACTGTTTGGCAACATCATAAGGTATATCCCATATGAATTTGAACCCTCTAGCTACCTTAGGATAGGAATAAATAAGCACAAAAGTGGCGGTGGGATATGTGGGTAAACTTGCTTTCCCCATCCGCCCTTGCTCACACGCGCGGATGGGCTAGGGGGTTGCCGCGTACCGCCACTGTTCGGCAACATCATAAGGTAGTTTCCGATATCATCCTCAAGCCTCTAGCTACCATAGGACAGGAGTAAATAATTTTGAAATAGTGGACGCAACGTATGTGGTGCTTGGGTTTAGTGTTACATACATTACCGACGCATACACTGTGGCGCTGGGGTCCCGTGGGTTAACAATTAATTGAGCTGCGATGGTGACCTAAATATTTGTATTACTGGATGTTATTGGACGAGAACCATTAATATGGTCTTATGTTAACCCCTTGGGGATTATGGCGCGTTTTAGCAGTATATTTTAAACGATTTTGTTCAGCTCAGTAAGAATCTGTGGGTCCTTCCTAAACTTCATATAATCTTCTAATGATAGCCAAAATAAACGGTCATATAACGGCATAATCCTCAGGTGGATAATCATAATAATTATCCAGTTATTTTATCTCTAAAATTCAAATGATAAAGGCAGGTTGATGATAAGAACACTCAAACAGAGATAATTTTACAACCAGCTCCCTCTTCTTGGAAACCTTTGGCAGGAAGCTCATCATAACATCCACAATTTTATCACCGAACACTGATATCTGAAGTATAACCAAGGGAACCAAAAATCTCCCCGAGTTCTACGAAATGTAATTGAACTTTTTCTTTAGGGCCGTCAGAGTAATTCTCTCTTTCTCTCTCTCTCTCTCTCTCTCTCTCTCTCTCTCTATATATATATATATATATATATATATATATATATATATATATTATATATATATATATATATATATATATATATATATATATATATATATATATGTATGTATGTATGTATGTATGTTAATAAATAAAGGTCAATGTTTGTCTGTCTATTTGTCAGTTACCCGACCTTTGTTACTAAACTCTTCCCACAGTTTTGGTGCCAGGTGGGAGTGTGGGGCACCGTTGGAAAGCCCAGGCTTTGGAGATGGTTTTAGGCGAGTTTAGTGGAAATCAGAGACACTTTTGTTTAATAAAAGTTTCGGCAGAACTTATGTAGTAAACGGGAGCGAAAAAAATTGCCGTTTGGGGCAGAAGGAGACCTCCGATCGAAAAGGTGTATGGAACGAAAGTTGTTCGCAGCTCCCCAAAATGGGGGTACGGATGAGGTCAGATCCAAAATCGGAGGTCATTTAGCGGCCGAAATCGAGGTCGCCGTTTAATGAGGCACAGGGAGGTTGAGGCCGGTGATTATGGTAGTAGTAGTATTATGTTGATTGTGGTAGTAGTGATTGATGATGGTGATTATGGTAGTAGAATTTAAACCCGGGGAACGCCGGGTACCCCTCCTAGTAAATATATATATAGAAGCATTCTATGGAAAAAAGGTATGAACAACATTTTGCGAATTTAAGCAAGTCAAAGCCAAATGAGTTTTATAGCTATATCAGAAGTAAAACAGTAGTTACCTCGACAATTGGCTCATTAGTTGACGAAAGAGGGGAACAAATTGATAATGTAACTCATATGAGTGACCTTCTCAATAACTTTTTTGTATCAATGTTTACTGAGGAAGACATTAACTCTGTTCCTCATATTCCGCTAGTTCACATTAACCTTTAAACGGCGAATCTATGGTATTTGAAAGTTCCCGCCAGGGGAGGATATTTGTATACATTCCCGACTAAAATTGTCGTTATCCGATTAATATCGTTATTACTTATTCATATGCGCCAACTTTACGTTTAATATGCAGATATTAACTTGTAACAGCAATAAAACAAGTGGGAATAGTATTTGGGGGGTGAAAATGAGCGCAGAGCCAGAATCAATATTGGAAAGATTGAACTAAGTCGATGCCAGTGACAAGCCAAAATAATTCAGAGTCCACTAGTATTAACTCTACCAAATTACATCAGTGTGCCCGATGTCCAAGTAATCAGTTAGAGTCTATAATACACTCTACAATAATTACCAAAAGTGTTAACTAGTTAGAGTCCACAAATTAGCTCTACAATCCTTGCCAAAAGTGTTAACTAGTTAGAGTCCACAAATCAACTCTACAATCCCTCACTCACTTATCAATCGACACTGACTCCTTGTAAGTGAAGTCTCTCTCTTGCCACAAACTTTATATGCCTCCCTTTTGACCTTGAACCCGGGTGGGGGACATTAGCGCAGAAAATAAACCGATCAACAAGGGAATAAAAGGAAAAATAGGTGATAATCAAAGAGTGGGGGGGGGGGGGAGGGAGAATGAGGGGAAGGAGGGTTTGAGACACATGTGGAAGAGTGATAGAAGGCATGAAGGGGAATTATCTCACTTAATCACATATTCCTTTGTTTTGACTGCCACTGGGGTCTTTTAAAAGTTTTTTTTTTAGGCCTTGGATCTTAACACCTTACGAGCGGCCTATGCGGTTTATTTATGTGTACCGCCCAGCGGGGTGTTTTTAGCCAAAATAGGGCTGTTTACGTGATCATTTTCATGCCTAAATAAGACCCAGAACGTAAAACAAGTATCTATCCCTGAAAGGGCATAAACAGAGCTTTCGAATGACACCATAACGATCCTTGTATGATGGATAGTTTTCCTGCAATAACCGTGCAACGCGAGTGCAAAAAGCAGGTAATTCGGTACTTTCGGTACATAATTGAGTATGTAGCGAGTGAGAGAGGGAGGAGGGAGCTGAGATTTGTGTCAGTAGGTTCGCCGCGGTGGTCTGGAGCAGTCATACGCTCGCTAGTCTCCTGCCACCACTTGTCTCTCTCTCTCAGCCACATTACGTGCTGAAATTGCCACTCGACCTATGTCGAGCGCCGCCACATAGTCCAGCTTTATTTAACTCGACTTAAGTGGTGAGCCGCTTTTTAAGGGTTTAAGAGTCCCGTCACCTTCGCCAAGTAAAACCACTTAAGAGTCTCGGCGCCTTTTCGGGGTTAACAACTGCAATACCCTATGCAACTTTGAAATTACGAACGCAGATATCTCCGGTGCAATATTAAACTAAATCCCTTAGACCCGAAAATGTTTCGCCAAAAGTCATTATAGAAGTAAAAGATCATATTTCAAAACCACTGACCCTTCTATTTAACAAATCAATACAAAACAATAAAGTCCCAAAAGATTGGAAATTAGCTGATGTAACCCCCATTTAAAAAAAAGGAAATTAATCCCTGGCTTGCAACTATCGCCCAATAAGCCTCACCTCAATTATATGTGAAATAACAACCCCAGAAGTAAGGACCCCTCAACCATCTTAACAACAGCTGACGGAGTGCAGGATTGCAACCATCTGAGGACAACACCAAATAGGGAAGTCGACCCTCTTAAAGAAAGGGAAGAAGAATACCTCAGTTGCCCCTATCCAAATCTCAACGTTCCTCCATACCCTGCCTCCTCTAGGGCCCCCCAAAGGGTACCTGTTAATCCGCCCTCATTACCCCTTACACCAAAAAGAAAATGGCCACTGTGTTCTCAAGAACCAGACCTGGATTATGATGAGCATATGTTTATGCAATTAAGGCATCAATCCCCTCCTTATTTTCCAAGGCAACTCTATCACGGCCACCGCCGCAAAAATGCAGAGAGGGGACAAGCACTATCTTTCCTGTATCCTTCTTAACCCACTGAGCCCCAGCTAGTTAAGAATAAATGTACCACCAAGGACCAGAGGGTTGTCAACAACAAAAAAATCTTCAAAAAACACCAGGAATGGGTTAGAAATGAAGGACCGCCCCAAACAAACCAATCCCCTAGGTCATTAAGGGGTCCTACGGTGCACCCGAAAGTCGGATTTACAAGAGGGGAAAATTGAAGGCAAAAACACGCAAAAACAGGTTTTGCACGCTCACACAGTTGGACTTTGAGAGTTTTCAACCATCGGCATGGTTGCGTGGGATACTTACACAGTTCCCATACAAATCTGAGCCCTCTAGGTGCCATAGGACCGGAGTAATTAACTCCCGACGACACTTGTGCGTCGTGGGGTCTAGCGTTACATACATTACCGATGACACGTTGTCGTCACTGGTCCTCTGTGGGTTAATAAAGGTTTCTTTTAACATATACGAGATAATGCCTTTTTTTTTTTTTTTTTTATATATTCCAACTTACTCCCTCTCGGGCATAGGCTGAGAGCCTTAACATTCACCGCTTTACAATGAACAGTGAAGCCTGTGAGGTCTTGTTCCAGTCTAGGGAGTGAGACATGTGAAGCACGTAGAGTACAACGAGCACCTGCCATCTTGCCTTCACATGAGGCACGGTGCTCACTCATGGCCCGAAACGACCCCATCTCTGAAGCCATCTCGTTCCCGTGCTTCACTGTCTCACTACCTACACTCGGACCCTCACACTTACACACACACACAACGCCACCTGTTGAGCAGATAACTCACCAGGCATTGCACCCCTATAGCATATTTTGAATATGGGAATATTCATACAGTGCTATTTAATCAGGGAACAATCAGGGTATTTTATTGACGTTTCGGTGGGCTTTGTGGTAATGCACTGATACTAGGTACAGCACAAATTCCATCCCAATAATATCTTCCCATTGATACATCGGGATTTGAACCCGGGACCTTTGGATTACCAGGCCAGTGGCAAGACCACTCCACCACACCTCCCCTCCACCACGCCTGCAAATACATAAATCACTAAATCAATTTTCACTTGTTCCCATACACCATTACCTCATGCTATTTAATTGTAATAAATAAAGAATGTATTCACTAATATAACCATGTATGCATTGTATTTTTAAGATTGTTAATAACCAGAGCAATATTCAAAAACTATATTATCCAATCCCCTTTTTACCTCGAGAAGCTTTAACCGTGACTAATAATTAAATCAAAATATCACCTACCCGGACCAAGGTATGGTTGGCAAAAATCGAGGCTAATGAGCACACGATCTAACGATCTGCCATTCTCCCCTTAAGAAGTTCCCAGCGGATGTGTGTCCCGAGGACGAGCGAGGATACCTGTAGGCGTCTGGGACTCCCCATGGACTATGTCGTGTGTCTGGGACTCCCCCTAGACCTTCGTCGGACCTGGTTACTACGCCTGACCAGATCTCTCTTGGGCTACGTCACCTATACTTCCATCCCAAAATGTAAGTGCTTCTCGTTGTGTAAAGTATTTTTTATTTTAATATTACGAAGGGTGTTTAAGATATGCAGTGTTCCATTTAACGTAAATACCAGAGATTGTCGATTCTCTTCTTAACTTGCTATCGCCCTTCGTATTGAGAGAACAGTACACACTCTATTTGCAGGGATTAATATATGTATAATTCTGTGAATATATCTCTTATATTCTAGATCAGAATATAAATTCAGAATATTACATATATTTGTTCGATATACAGTATAATAATAATAATAATAATAATAATAATAATAATAATAATAATAATGCTTTATTTCAGACTCACACAGTACAGAGGGGACCATACTGGGGTCCATATATACCTTACAGTAACATAAATATATATAGGCTACTGTACATAGGCTACATAAAATAAAAAGACATTAAATAATACCCAGCTTGCTATCATGTAGTTCACAGCACTGCCTCAACCAAAAACAGTGGTCATCAAACTACTGTGTTACCAAAACCACTGTCCTAGTTGTGTACAGTACCATGCCTCACATCATTTAGCTTCCGGTACAGTTGTTGTTGTTGTTGTTGTTCCCCAAGCTGCCTGGCCGAACAGCCCCAAGGCCCTGAGCAAGGCCAAGGCCATAACCGAGCGCCCCCACAGAACCCTCCCCGCCGACCACAATAAAGCCTGGGTGACCGAAGCCACTCCATGGCGGGGAGCTGAGGAGGGTGCGGAAATGCCCGGGAAATCAAAGCCCCACCCAGGGCCCTGTGTCCCTCAGCAGTTATGAAGAGAAAGTTGAGGGGCAAGGGAAAAATTTGACGCTTTGGCTTCCAATCATGGTAGATTGGGAGGTCAATCCACGTTAGAGACGCCGTCACTTGAGATCTAGAAATTATATAAGTAAAATGAACAGTCAGAGTAAGCTATGGGTATGGCAGAGATTGCTCAGTTCTCACTCTGATAGACCAGCCCATCACCACTCCGGTACAGTATATTGCTATAGTACAGTATAGGAATACCGGTAAGTGTCATTTTCTTATAGTTCCACCATAGTTGTGCTGTGTACATTGGTGAGCAGTAGGAGTTGAACAATGTTTTTTTTTTGTATCCCATGTGCACATATGAAATGTTCTTAATATTGAATTTCCCTGCATGTAAAGTTGCCTTCGCTGACGACCCATATCCTAATCATTTGAGCGATCGCTTGAAATATAGTGTCCTAGATACTTTACTTTACTTACTTCTTCTATATTTTGTTCATACAAATTAAATTTAGGTAGCTTTGATTTCAATAGAAGGTTAGATTTAAATATTATGATATTGCTCTTTATAGGATTACATTTGACTGAATGTTCGTTTCCAAATTGTTCACATACTCTTAATAATTTATCCAGTCCTGCTCCTCAGGGCGCAATTAAGGCTAGGTCATCAGCATACATGAGATGATTTACAATGGAGTTGCCAATGCAGCACCCAGTGCGACTCTTGTTCAGCTCCAGACTAAGATCATCCATGTAGACGTTGAAAAGATACGGAGACAATATCCCCCCCTGCCTAACACCATTGGTTACGGCGAAAAAGCCTGACAGGATGTTGCCCCATCTTACACACATTTTTTGATTATCATACCAGAATATAAGTATCCTAACAATATAGCTAGACACTCCCCTGTTAACTAATTTTTCAAATAAGGTATTGTGACACACCCTATCAAAAGCCTAACTTGCATCAAGAAAACAAGAGAAAATTGAGCAATTTAGCCTGTTCTATGTATCAATCACTTCTTTCAGCACATATATGCATTGGTCTGTGCCATGATTTTACAATGCGCTATTATGAACACCCAGCAGATCTTAATTTTGTGTTTATTGTTGGCTGGGTACGTGAACATAAGATAAGTGTATACAGAGAGAATTCCTATCGTGTCTCGTAGAATTGCGTTAAAGATCCCGCTCCCTGACCTCACCTTCAGGCAAGCTATATTTATTATTGACTTAAGTTCCAGTCAGTCCTACACCACGCTTAACCCTTAGCGAGGTGAAGTATAGCCAAGCGTACTGGCTAATTAACTATTTCTCATTGAATTAAATTATTATTCAATATTGTAACTCTGTATATCTTTTATTTTATGAATTAACGTACAAGTTATTCAGACCTCAGTTGATATCCTAAATTTCCATAGCAAATATTTATTGCGAGTCCGCGTGTCGCAGTAATCTTGACCTACATAGTCGGCTAATCCTTTATTAGTGGTTGCCAGTTACCTTCAGGATATTTAATTATTTGTTGTTGAGACCAAACCTCTCTGTGTTATTTATTTGGTGATTCTATATTGACTCACTACGTTATTGTTTATACGTATTTGATCCTTGTGTTCAGCTTATTATAATTATTACATAAAGTGAATTTAAAGTGTTTTATACCAATTGTTATGATCCATATTCCTTCAAGCTCATTTCTATGTAGATGAAACTTGATTCATGTCATATTTGTACCCTAGCTACATAAGAAATAAAACGTGTGAACTGCAATTGTGTATTCCGTGACTTTGGTAGAGATTGATATCTTTATTGTATTATCCAAGCCAGTTCTGATCCCGTTGGTTAATTTAGGTTCTCAGCTTCACGATAGTGAAAATAACGAACCATTCTTTAGTAGTAAAAATAATCTACTCGCATAACAATATGCAAGCTGCTCGAAACAATAGTCCAAAATTAAATTGTATGCCATTTAGAAACTAGCAACCTTATAAAGGACTGGCAACATGGTTTCCGAAGTAAACCCTCATGTCTGACAAACCTTCTTGACTTTTTCCACGATATCTTAAATATATATGACGAAGATAAAGCAGTAGACATCGTCTACCTAGATTTTCAAAAAACATTCGATAAAGTGCCTCTTAACAGACTGATAGAAAAACTTCAAGCTCACGGTATACATGGGTCTGTTCTTCATTGGATTCAGGATTGACTGAGTGAGCGAAGGCAACAAATAGTTATTAACGGCAAAGCCTCAAATTGGATAAATGTTACAATCGGTGTACCAAAAGGCTCAGTTCTCGGTCCAAATCTTTTTCTTATTTATATTAATGATAATGATGATGGGCTATCATGCAGAATCTTGAAATTTGCTGATGACACAAAAATTGCAAGCAAAGTAAACTTGCCATCGCACATACAAAAGATTCAGAATGATCTAGACAAGCTATCTAACTGGGCTCAGGCATGGCAGATGAGTTTCAAAATAGATAAGTGCAAAGTGCTCCACATCGGCAGTAAAAATGAAAGCGCAAATTATTCGATTAACATAATTCAACTAAGGAACGTAAATAAAGCAACGGACATTAGAGTAATTATAACAAATCATTTAAAACCTGCCCAACAAGTCGCTGAAGTTGTATTAAAAGCAAATACAATTATTGGCTTCATTGGGAGATCTTTTGAATATAGATCCGAAAACGTTATACGCACTTTATATAATTCATTAGTTCGTCCGCATTTGGAATATTGTGTCCAGTTTTGGTCGCCATACTATGTAAAAGACATTGAAAAACTAGAGAGAGTGCAACGGAGAGTAACTAAAATGATTCCCCGACTAAGAAACAAACCGTATGTGGAACGACTAAAAGAGTTAAACCTATTTACTTTGACAAACCGCAGATTGAAAGGGGACCTAATCCAAGATTTTAAAATTATCAAAGGCCATGACAACATGGATGCAAGTAAGTACTTCACACTAGATAACTCAAATTACACAAGAATTAATGGTTACCAAATTGTTGGAAAGGCGATTCATTCACACAAAGCAAGCACTTCTTTTTCAACAGAGTGGTCAACTTGTGGGGAAAAATTGCCTAGAAGCGTTGTAGAGTGCCATACAGTTCAAACATTCAAATATCCATTTGACAAATATATTGCCATGAACCTGCGACTGACTGTGTTTGTGCCCGAGTAATGTGACCATTTTAGTATCGTACATAGTAATATTATTTAGTTGTTTTACCGCAGTCATTGTGGAGATGAAGACCTTCAGTTTGATTTTTCTTTATTTTACAAGTAGGCTAGTAAGGACCAGTAGGGTTGTTGTTGCTTGCTTTCCTTTGTATTCCTTTGTATTCCTTTGCATATATATATATATGTATACACACACACAACAGCAGAAACAATAGGGACAGTACTCCAAACAATGCCATCTTTACTATACGAGTTTTCGGCTATCAACAAGCAGCCATCTTCATCATGATCCTAAAAAACAGAGGAGACAACTATAAGAAAAACATAAAAAACATGAATCTTAACAATGCAGTTAGAACATTGTTTAAAATAACTCGCTTGGTAAAAAATAAGCAGATACCGGTACCGGTACGTAAGACAAAAACTTGAAAATATCTACAGTAGTGTCTAAAATAATCGTTTGACAAAATAAATAGTAGAATAATTCACCAAGAAAGAACTATCTCAACAAATAAGTCTGATAAAGAGTACAGGCAAACATACAGACGTTTACACACTGAATTTGAAATGATCTGACAAATAATAACCTGTTATTTTTGAAAAGTTAACAAAAAATCAATAGCGACACCTAAAGGCACATAAACATGAAACCTAAAATATAACTACAATTAAGCCTAGAAATGTACACACACATAAAACATACTCTATTCACTGGACCGTCCTTTACCCACAGATATAATTATCAGAGAAACTAACACCCAGATCACCAACGGATGTTTTACTAACTATATATATATATATATATATATATATATATATATATATATAAATAGAGAGAGAGAGAGAGAGAGAGAGAGAGAGAGAGAGAGAGAGAGAGAGAGAGAGAGAGCAATTAAAGGATTGTATATGTAATTTTTCAACTGGTGCAAATCTTTGTTTGTGATGTGTATAACGTAAGTAATACCGTAACACACACACACATATACGCGCACGGCCTCAGTGGCGAGCACCCTGAGTCTAGTTGCTTGTTTCTGGTAGCACGGGTTCGATCCCAGCTACCTGCGAGTGAGACCTTTGTCAAAAACTTTCCGGGCTGTGAAAGTTAGGTGTGGATGCGCCACCTCTGGGTTCCAACTGGTTCCCTGCCCACATGTTATCGTTTCTTGGGATATGTAGGCGTCCTTGTGGTAGCTAAAGACAATCTGTTGACTACTCAGAATTTGTAAGGTTAAGAAACTGTGTATGTTGAGCCTCATTGGCTGCCGCTCGAAATATACTAATCACTATTATTAACATTACTAAACACCCACCCACCCACCCACCCACCCGATTGATTATCATCGCTTCTTACTAATGTTTTATTTACAGTTTTTGCTCAAGTACGTTTCCTTTGTATTACAATGTTCCTGTTTGTTTTTATATACTCTATAATAAACGAATTTTTGAGTCTGGTGGTGTATAGCGTAGTTACTTCTGTTCTTGCGAATGTAATTATAATTTAATTATATAAAACATAGAAGTTTTAGCTGCCTTTCCGTCCTGACAGCATGTGATGTGTTGTACAACCATGACAAAGTATTGTAAATTCTTTGTAACTGTCAGACCATCAAAACAAATAGTTATGTTTTACAATGTGCTGTGCATTATTAATATGTGTGTGTGTGTGTGTTTGTGTATGCAAACTAACAAAGTAGTTGAATAAACTAAAAGGATGAAGTACACTAGATACAATTGTTCGTTGATTGATGATACTTTAGCTTGTAGTGGCTCAAGAGAACGCATGATTTCATCTTCTACAGTAACTGCTAAGTTCTTCGTATACACTTGGTTAGAAAAATCGCTCTCCAATTTTGCGGAGATTGCAATTGCATCTGAACGAGGAAACTATGAACGCTTATCGTAAACTTTAGTAACCTTTCAGAAAACGTAAGGCAACTATATGCTATATTGAGATGAAGTCTGTCATGGAAAACTCGTTGGTATTATTTGAACGCCTTCGGTTAATAGGGGAAGAGGGAAGAGAAACCTCTGGGCGAGTGAGCGAAGACTTAAGTAGTTGGGAGAGAGAGAGAGAGAGAGATTGAATGCTATCCTGTTTCTTATTCCTAGGGAGTAGAGGAGAAACGGATATAAATTAAATAACTAAACCTGGAAAGATGAATTGGCCTAGGCTATAAAAAAATTACCGGATCGGCGGTTGACTTACATGTTATTATGTATATGTCGGCTATCTGTGGTAGTCCCAGTACTTCTAGTATTAAAGGAAGTTAGCTGTGATGCAAAGCGTGTAGATTAGGTGATAGACAGGTTGGTAGGCGAATATCAGGGAAGTTCTGGTGTTATGTGGCAGTAGCTGGCGGTCTGTAGTTGGCGGGGACAAGTCTGTGTGAAGTGTGTCTGAGATTCCCTTCTGTCGTGACATTATAAAATATTTTTAAGGGTTTTATATCGTCCCCCGTGATTAAATAATAAGGGAAAATAAACTAAGATATAATTGGTGCAACCACAGTAATATTTATCCACAAAGATAAATAAAGTAATGCGTATAAACAAAAAGGAACCAGCTGTCGTGAACCCGGGAAATTCAAACTACGGTATCTATACCAGGATTCACGACATACTCCGCCACCAGCTATACAAAGTATTTACAATTGTCCCGTCCCGATCATGGGTCGCCACAATTGGGAGGATCCCAAAGCAGCCCGACGTGACAGCCTCTGAGGGGTATCACCTCGGTCCGCTCCAGTAGCAGGAAGGATATTATCAGAGTTCGGCTTGCTGTCGCCATCCACTACCTCTAAATCTATCTCTAGTGGGTATAGCTTAACCACCGGTCTGGTGGTCAAACCGGCTCCTGTTTTTACCTGAACTACCCTACATTCGTGGTCAGGACCACAAAGAAGTTTCATTATCCGACCTATACGCCAAAAAAGTCGGGGGCCGTCATCATGTACTAGAACGACGTCCCCAACTTGCGGCGATGCTATCCCTCTTTTTACCATTAAGTGATGATGTTGCTCCCTGAGTGATATTAAATAATCAGTGCTCCACCTTTTCCACAGGTCATGTGAGAGTTTTGTTACATATTGGAAGCGTTGATTGACGGAATCGTTGTTACGCCACGTCGTGTCCTTGAGATCTTCATCCGTGACTTCTCGCCTTGGAAAGCTTCTGATCCGCCTCCCATGAACCAGTTGTGAAGGAGTGATGGGTAGAGGGTTTTCAAGATCACTGTACGTGTAGCCAAGCGGGCGATCATTGACTGTGGCCTCGAGCTCCAGTAATACCGTATTCAGTTCCTCTGAGGTAACGAATGCTCGACCCAGTACCTTCTTCAAACCAGCCTTTAGGATGCCAATGACCCGTTCCCATATGGCACCGAACCATGGCGCCCTGGCCGGTATAAACCGCCACTCGCACTTGAATTCCGCTAGAGTACCTTTTAACCTTGCATCATCTATCAACTCCCGTAATGTACTGGCTCCGCTAACAAATGTGGTGGCATAATCACTCATCATAATCTTAGGGTAACCCCTCCTGCTAATAAACCTACGGAACGCATGCAAAAATGATTCGCAGGAGAGGTTAGACACCGTCTCTACATGGACCGCTCTAGTAACTGCACAGGTGAATAAGACTACATATAATTTACTTACAGTATCCCCCTTCTCTTTTACTGGCAAGGCACCTGTGTAGTCAACCCCCGTTACCTGGAAAGGACTCACTTCCTGAACCCTAAACTCCGGCAAAGGAGGGGCCTGTACAGCACGGTATGATGTACCTTGCAATCTCTTGCAGATGATACATCCCCTTAAGGCTTTCTTTACTACCTGTCTAATCTTGGGGATCCACCATCTTTGCCTTATGTAATTTACAACATAACTAACACCACTATGGTTACACACTTTGTGGCAGTAATTACTAAGGAGAGTGGCTATACGATGTTTATTAGGGATAAGGATAGGATACTTGGCGCTATCATGTAAAGCTGACAAGTGTAGCCTACCTATACAGCGTATCATGCCTTGATAGCATTTACCTCCATCCCTAATCCTCTCCCTGGTTTGTATAAGAACATAAGAACATAAGAAAATGGGAGTCTGCAAAAAGCCGATCGGCCCATACAAGGCAGATCCCTGTCACACCCAACCCCAAATACAAGGCCCAATTATAGGCCCAACCTTGATTTGCCCCACCAAAATGGCCAGGGATTAACACAAGATTACGGGGGTCTGCTGAGCGCCGATTGGCCCACACCTGGTAGATCCCCCTCACACCCAACCCATCTCGTCCATATGCCTATCTAATTTTATATTAAAGCTCCCTATCGTTCTTGATCCCACTATATCACTTGGTAGCCTATTCCACCCATCTACAACTCTGTTACCAAACCAATATTTGCCTATATCTGTTCTGAAACTAAATTTATCTAATTTGAAACCATTTGTTACCAGTATACTGGTAACTCCTCCACCACAACAGCCCTCAATTTACGCACCCTTCTTCTGTGATGATAGGTTAACTCTACTATTTCATACTCAGTACTACCAAGTGAGCCAGTAAATCCCTGGAGCCTTAGCTGTTCTTTACTGACCCTAATGTCATCAAGCTGCGATAAAGCAGAGCGCAAGATGAAGGTTAGTTGCGAACATTGGTCCAACGAAGCTCTTACTTTACTGGTATGACCGTTTCTGTCGGTCAAGGGAATCTGAATGGTAGGTAACAACACTGCATTACGGCCCAAATCCCCAGCCATGGTCACTGTTGGTTCAGGGGCCACTGGTTGTCCAGTTTGTTCAAGGCGTGGCGTCGGACACAAATAAATAAAATGTTTCTGTTGGCAGAATCGGCACGGCCTAATTTTAGGGTTAGTACACCCCTGGCTTCCATGTTCTGACGACAGGCAACCGACGCACAATATCAACTGCCTTGCTCTATTGGCTTTGGCGGGACTGTTCTTGTATTTAGCACACTTTGCTCAAAAATGTCCTGTCTTTAAACACAACTTACATCCATACTTCTGCTTGGTATCGGGTTTCTGATACACCGCATATGCTGCTGTGGCGGTCGCCCCAAACTGTTCTAGTGGATTATGTCTACTTTCTTGATTGCACACTTCAGTCTTAAACACACGAACATATTCATCCACATCCAGGCAGTTGTCTTTTAATTCACGCTTAATCACCTCAGAGAGTGCACTAGGAAGTTTATTATGCAAGAGTACTGCACACATTTCACTTACTGTTCCATACCATAGAGCGTAATGACTCTAATGCACACTCAAATGACACGGAAAAATCTTTCAGAGCACTGACCTCCTGGCTAGGATGCGGGAGATTACACAGTTTCGCTATGTGAGCTGCTTTGATGCGATCCTTTTGACCATAACTGTTTTTTAGAATATTGACCGCTGGTTCATAACTTGCAGCGACCAAACTAAACCCACTAACAATCTGTAGAGCCTCACCACTAAGTTGTCCCTTTAGATACGTAAATTTCTGAATGTTAGTTAAGTCCGTTTGGGAGTGAACACAACAATGAAAGAGCTCCCAGAAACCCACCCACTGTGTTGGATCCCCATAAAAAAATGGCAACTTCAGGGAGGGTAGCTTAATACCCTTCTGTTCCCTACTTGCTGCGCTATCATGAGATCTTCCAGTAGTGGTTGTCTGGAGAGCACTATCCAACTCAGCTAACTGACTGTTTACTTGATTAACATACTGCATATCTTTCACCATCTCCTCCTCTAACTGATCATCTGAATATAAGCTATACAACTCTACGTTATATGACTCGATATCAGCTAGAGCCTTTTCTGCAGTAATTTGCACATCCCTTACATCATGCAGTGTAGCAGCATGTTCAATAAAATCAGACAGATTAGAGGTAATCTTAGTAATCCCTCCCTTCTTGGCGGCCCTGAACCGCCGCAATGACTTTATTTTCTCCTCCATTCTTAAAAAATTTACGGTAACTAAAGCTTAAGGAACAACAATACTAATCGTCACTGTAGGCTAACCTATTCTAAGCCTAGGCTAACCTACTTACATTGATGACGACAGCAACCAAGCAAATTGAAGCATGCAGATCTCGTGCCCCCTGTGAGTTTACAAATGATCAAAGAAAAGGAAATTTACCCTATGTCATATTACACTACTTTACAATATTTTACTTTACTAGGCTATATTAAATTTTAACAAATTACAAAGTGAATGCCTGAAAAAAGAAGGGAAAGGAAAGAGAAAGAAGGACCAAGACTCCTCTGAAGGAGGAACAGCCACAGCCGTCGTCAAAGTCTTGAGATCTAGCCTATTGCGTTGACTGCTCCTCCTCGGCCCTGTCCTTCTTCTCAAAGAAGGCACGCACTCTGTCCAGTAGCCTATCTAATACCTTCCGGCTCCCTGGCACATCTAAATGTACTCCGTCCCACAAGTCGGTCTTACTCATTCCCATGGCAAAGTACCTCTGTTTGGTGAATGGGAGATTTCTCCGCAAGAGGAGGTTCACACCATTTTTGGCTCTATTATATTCCTCGGGGGTCATACTCCTAGGGCTTATCCTAGACTCCAGACTGACAACCAGACAGTGACCCCCAGTCCTTTGCTCGATCTCTTCAGCTAGAGACTGGAGTCCGAGGGCCACCCGCTGAAGGTCAGTCTGCAGGGTCAAATCGTTGCCCCCGAGGATCAGGAACGTAAGATCCGGCTTGTAGGTTAGGAGCGCATCCCAGGCCGAGGTCTACCTGACAGTGTCCACCCTTGCCCCTGGTATATATATCTGCTTAACAAAAAAAGCAGGGCACTGCACTGGACGGATCCAGCGGAAAATCCCGGACATACGAATGGCCGAACAGGGCCACCTTTCTCAAGGGCACAGGGTAACCACCGGACGATGGCTCAAACTCTTGGCCGATGCCCCCTGCCCTTGCCGCTTTCCCTGGTGCGTCCCTCGACATTTGTCCACTGGATCGCCCAGCTCTACACAAAGGCAGACAAGTCAGGCCTAACACCCCCCAATTCTTATCAATATATAACAGATGGCCCAGAATCCTGGTCACACAGCACAAATTATATCCTGTTTATTATTCCTAGGGGGTAGAGGAGAAACAGATATAAATTAAATAACTAAACCTGGAAAGATGAATTGGCCTAGGCTATAAAAATATTACCGGGTCGGCGGTTGACTTACATGTTATTATGTATATGTCGGCTATCTGTGGTAGTCCCAGTACTTCTAGTATTAAAGGAACTTAGCTGTGATGCAAAGCGTGTAGATTAGGTGATGGACAGGTTGGTAGGCGAATATCAGGGAAGTTCTGGTGTTATGTGGCAGTAGCCGGCGGTCTGTAGTTGGCGGGGACAAGTCTGTGTGAAGTGTGTCTGAGATTCCCTTCTGTCGTGATAATATAAAATATATATAAGGGTTTTATATCGTCCCCCGTGATTAAATAATAAGGGAAAATAAACTAAGATATAATTGGTGCAACCACAGTAATATTTATCCACAAAGATAAATAAAGTAATGCGTATAAACAAAAAGGAACCAGCTGTCGTGAACCCGGGAAATTCAAACTACGGTATCTATACCAGGATTCACGACAAATGCTAATAACATTTATTCTCTGTTAAGCTTAAATTATATATAGTCGGTTAAAACTACAGAAAATAACCTCACATTAGTAAAATACAACCCACAAGACCAGTGACAATTGAACTCCTTGACCTTCTTTCCTCATACCTTTGGTCTTAACCCCTTGAGGATTATGACGCGTTTGACAGTATATTCTGGCTGTCATTATTCGGTTACATACAGCTTAGGAAGGATCTATGAGATTACATACAGCTTAGGAAGGATCTATGAGATTACATACAGCTTAGGAAGGATCTATGAGATTACATACAGCTTAGGAAGGATCTATGAGATTACATACAGCTTAGGAAGGATCTATGAGATTACATACAGCTTAGGAAGGATCTATGAGATTACATACAGCTTAGGAAGGATCTATGAGATTACATACAGCTTAGGAAGGATATATGAGATTACATACAGCTTAGGAAGGATCTATGAGATTACATACAGCTTAGGAAGGATCTGTGAGATTACATACAGCTTAGGAAGGATCTATGAGATTTGAATAGGTAAAGAATATTTCAATTAACCCTCTGACTTATATTATATCCTTCCTAATCAGACTAAAATCGTCTTATAGTAGCCAGAAACCAGAACATAAATGCGTCATCGTATCTTGGAAGGGTGAGCCCAGAGAAACATTACCGTGGAAAGTAATCCTTATAAGATAATGATAACGCATTTATTTGTGTCTATTCTCTGGCTATTATTAGACGACATTATTCACATTAAGGAGGTGCTTGGCAGATATAAGCCAAACTAATAAAAACAAACTGCAGTATAATATAGAGTAATATATGATAATATTTAAGGCAAAACAAACTGCAGTATAATATACAGTAATATATGATAATATTTAAGGCAAAACAAACTGCAGTATAATATACAGTAATATATGATAATATTTAAGGCAAAACATACCCGAACAAAAATATATGTTGAAAGTCACGAAAGAGTTGACCGTCAACAGTTACTGGTATGTCTGAACTCTTTTGTGTCAATGTTTGCCAGACCTAACATCCTGGTGGTCCTGTTAGAGTATACATTTTGTAAGTTGACTGCAATGATGGAACTCCTCATGAGTGGTATATATGTTGAAACTGTATAATATTGACTTTCCTCGTGGTGTTGATACCAATAGTATGTTATGCAGTTTTCAACAAACTCCTATGCTTCATCCTCTTGTCTTTATACTGACTATTTAAAAACAAATCACATCAGTTTCTAGCATAGTGATAGGACAAAAACATAATGGCTTGACGGTGTGGATGCACTATTCCTTCTCCCTCCTTACAAGACCAATAAGTGACGTATGCTCAGTATAATCAGATACAGAGATGGACACCTCTTTTCTTTTAGCTATCTATCTATCTATCTATTTACTCAGGACCAATCCCCAATTTTCCAATTTTGTTTTTCTTTTTCCCTCTTTTTATTTTTTTTTATTTTTTGTGGGGGTGGCCGACTCAAGACAGAACAAGAACAGGGAAAACACAATACACAACATAAAACAACGAACACACACAGACAAACATAAATTCACACACATCTAGGTCACCTAGGAGAAGACCCAGAGACCAGGGTCACCATGGTCCCTCCAGCACTCCCCCGGCCCCCGACCACTCGGAGTGGTTCCGATCTCGGCAGGCAGACATGCAGCGGAGCCGAAGCCACAAGCCCGCCCACCACACTTCCAGAGTTAGAGTTAAGCTTCGCCAAGGGGATTGCATTGTGTGCGTTAAAAAAATAAATAAAACTGATTGGTTAACAATATGAGCATTGTCAATATAATGAAAGAGTATAAATATGTTGTGTGTGTTTCTGAGCCTTGCCAACAACATCCATGTGGGAGATAGCTGCTCGGATTCCCGACCCATCATACTTTCTGTAGCACCGCTAGCCAGTGTGTGTGTATACTGTATATGTGTAGGTAGGTAGGTGTATCATAATTGTGGTTTATGTGTGTGTGTGAGTGAGAAAGAGAGAGAGGTTCTTGTTTCCCTGTATGCTTATGGAGGTGGCACTGATGTGAAAGGCTTTCCTTTTTACTTTGTCTACGAGTGCGGTGTGAGAGGATTCTCCCCACACATGTGAACAATACTCAATACTAGGACGCACTGTGCCCATGTACAGAGCAAGAAGTTGTGCAGGGGTAAAGAACCCCTTGAGGCGGTTGAGCATTCCCAGCTTCTGGTCTTTCCAAGTGAGAGCAAAATAAAAAGAGAAACCGAGAATATTGAGAGAAGATGAAGGATTGATTTTTGTATTGTTGAATTGTAAGGGATAGTCCTCTGAGAGTTCTGAACAGGTAGTAAGATGAAGAAATTGGGTTTTGGAAGCATTAAAGGCAACAAAAACGTTTCTGCCCCATTTGGAAATAGTAGTTAGATCAGAAGATAAGTGTTGCATGGCTTCATTAGTTTGCCTTTTTGAATATTGTAAGGTAGAGTCGTCTGCGTATGAATGGATGGGACTGGATGTACAGTTGAGAAGATCATTTATGAACATTAGAAAGAGAATGGGAGATAGGACAGAGCCCTGAGGAACACCAGAGTTGATAGGATGAGGAAGTGAGCGATGGCTGTCCACAACCGCAGCTATGGAACGGCCGAAAAGGAAATTAGAGACAAAGGCACAGATGGAGGGATAAAAACCGAAGGAGGGTAGTTTAGAAGTTAAAGATTTGTGCCAGACTCTATCGAAGGCCTTCAATATGTCTAGTGCAATAGAAAAATTCTCACCGAAGTCCCGAAAGGAGGATGACAAAGAGTTAGTAAGATATGAAAGAAGATCACCAGTAGAGCAACCCTTAAGGAAGATATACTGGCAATCTGAGAGTAGATTATGAGAAGAGAAATGCTTAAGAAATTTAGAAGCAGGAATAGTTTCAATAACTTTATAGATACAAGAGATGAGAGGAATTGACAATAGTTGGAGGGTTGAGAGCAGTCCCCCTTCTTTGGGACAGGTTGAATGAGAGCAAACTTCCAGTAAGAAGGGAAGACGTTAGAGGAGAGACAGAGACGAAAGAGTTTGCCTTGGCAGGGAGTCAGCACGGAAGCACAGTTTTTTAGTACAACAGGAGGAACACCATCCGAACCCTACGCCTTCATAGCATTAAGCCCAGAAAGAGTAGAAAATACATCTTTAGAAGAGATCAGGATATTAGGCATAAGTAGGAGAGAGGGGGCACCGGAATCATCCAAGATGGAGTTTCTAGCAAAAGTTTGAGCGAAGAGTTCAGCTTTGTCAGAAGAAGAAGTGATGGTTGTGCCATCAGAGTAGAAAAGGGGAGGGAAAGACGAGGAAGAAAAATTGTTGGAGAGGTTTTTGGCTAGATGCAAGAAAGCTTGGCAAGAGCTAGAGTTGGATATTTCAGTTCATTTATTATTGATGAAAGAGTGTTTGGCAAGTCGAAGAACAGATTTGGCTTGATTCCAGGCAGAAACATAGGAAGAATGAGATTCTTGAGTCTTAAGGTGTCAGTTCCATTTGAATGCTTCTTCCTTGTTTTGGACAGCAGTAGAACAAGTGTGTGTAAACCAAGATTTTTTTGCATTAGACTGTGAGAAAGGAAATGGAATGTATGCTTCCATGCCCGAGAGGATTACCTCGGTAATGCGTTCAGCACTCTCCGAGGTTTCCCGGCCACTGAAGCAAAAGTAATTCCAAGGGAAATTAAAGAACTAGTGCTGAAGAGCCTCCCACTCGGCAGCGCCAAAGTGCCACAAGCGCCGCTGGTTTGGAGGATCGGATGGCCGTACTGGAGAGATAGGACAGGCGACAGATATTAGTTTATGTTCGGAGGAGCCCAAAGGAGAGAAAAGATTTACTGTATAAGCGGAAGGGCTAGAGGTTAGAAATAAGTCAAGAATGTTGGGCCGATCTCCAAAGCGATCCGCGATATGGGTGGGTTGCTGGACTTACTACTCTAGGTCGTTTAAGATAGAAAAGATGTAGGCTTGTTCACCAGGTTGGTCAGTGGAAACAGTGGAGAGCCATTGGTGGTGGTTAACATTAAAATCTCCTAAGATGGAGATTTGTGCGAAAGGAGAGATGGATAGAATGTATTCCACTTTAGAAGTTAGATAGTCAAAGAATTTAGGATAGTCAGTAGAATTAGGGAAGAGATGGACAGTGCAGAAATATTTAGTTTGAGAGTGACAAGAAAGCTTTAGCCAGATAGTTGAAAATTCAGAAAGTATAAGTTGGGAACACGATAGAAAGCAACAATTTGGCTCGAAACTGAGGATAGAGATAGTAGGAGGATACAGAGAAGGGTTTGCTGTCAGTAGTCCCAGACAACTGTGTCTCGATGAAAAAGAGAAGATCAGGGTTGGCAGAGGAGAGGTGGTGTTTCACAGAGAGGAAGTTAGAAGAAAGACCACGAATGTTACAGAAATTAATAGTAAGAGTAGAATGTGGTGGTCCAGAGCATTTTGGCGAGTCGTTACCAGGGGACAGACTGATGGGGGAATTTCTGCCCCCCCCCCCCCCCCCCCCCCTGGGGACTCCGAGGCGGGTCTGAGCGGTTACTTATAGTTAAATATATAATTAAAGTTTATCAAAACAAACAAACAAACTGGTACTCAAATACAGATTTTTCACATTGTTCCCTTTGGAATTGAAAAGAGAACACGCTAGAGAGAGAGACAGTTCATGTAATGGTAGAGAGTTTATGAGGTTCATTAATTGGGTGGCCTGTTTATCGGGTGTAATGAGTAGCAAAGGTAATTCACGTATCTCACCTGGGAACTATTCTGCTATGTGTATGTGTTCTGAGTAGTGGGTTATTGTGTTGTGTAGTTGATTGTACCTGTGTTTTGGGGGTGATCTATAATACTGCTGCTGTTTCTGTTTTCGTTGTTGTTGTTGTTGTTGTTGCTAATAATAATAGCAATCAGTTTATGTTGAGCCGTCAGTCAATGAGGCTGAAACTACACACCTCTTTAACTTATCATCTTATCCAAGGTGGTCAACAAGGCCGCCTTGATAACCCAAGGTGGGTAGGACGAGCCAGTTAGTTTGATGTTAGCTTGTACTGACTCTCTGCTGTACATATTCAAATTGATCTTTCTGCGTTGTGTAAGTCCGTTGTATCCATGGGTTTATGTGTATGTATGCGTAGATGTGAACAGGTGATAGTGAGATGAAGAGGTAAAAAACATAAGAGGAAGCTAACATAGGCAAAACACCAGAGTGGTTTCACATCTATCATTGTTCTTCAATTACAGCAAATGAAAAGTGCATACAAATTAATCTCTCTCTCTCTCAAACTCGGTAATAGTGGCCTAGTGCACTGTGCACTTATTACTGTGTACTATTTACTTGTAATTGCAAGCAGAATTTGCTCGAATCCTAGGTGAGGTTTCTCAAACAATAAAATATAATAAAAACTATTCTAGTTGTTGAGATAAAACCTGGATAATTCTGCCTCTTGGATCGAACTATGGTCAGATGTAAGGCCTATGTATATTGGCGATGATGGAGCTCTACTAGTACTGGCAACAAGACTAGGTAGTCTGATCTTGCTTGCAGCACAGGAGCATTCTTTGAAGTTGACAGTCTCTCACAGAATTAATCATGAAATATAACGTTGCTGGGGAGATTGATTCTGAAAAGCAGCAACATATCAAAATAATATTAAAAGATCGAGAAGAGTGACCGAAGAACGAGCTATTTAAACTGGTAAAGAGACAAGATTTTCGAAGGAAAGTTAATTTAATGCAGAACAGGGTGTATCTACTAGGTTAACCACACTAGCAATGAAGACAAGGGATTTTACCTAAATAAAATAGAATGGAGGTATGCTGAGAGGTTGAAGTGGAACCCAGTCTTAGCCAACTAAATGTGGAGCAATTCGTCCATCAATCCTCAAATACATTTAATGAAGCAAGGGTGGATGTAAGTGTGTGTGCACTGAGGACACGAGAGAAGAGGACCTTCTTTGATGTTAGAATTGTTGCCCCACTAGCTGAATGTAACAGGAATATAGTTATCAAAAATCCATGAACGCAATATAAATAAGAAAGTCGTTCCGCTCTGTATTATAGGTCGAACGCGTGTCTGTCACTCCATTGGTGTGCACATCATTGGGTGGAATGGGCTCCACGTCAGAACACATCTATTCTAAATGGTCAGATTTACTTTCAGAGAACAAGCAATTATATAGGAGCTCCATCATGATGTGAATGAGGTGTTGACTGCCTTCTCTGCTTTATTCTGTACTCCTTAGTTTGAGGGGAACCCGAACGTCATTCTCAAGACTTATCTCTGAGTTCATGGAGGCTGAGGGTCTTACGGATGGGCAATTAATGTTGGATGACCACAGACACATACAGCTACTAGGTATATAATATTAAGAGATTATTGTAAAATATAATATATTAAGTAATCTGAAAATATAGTTTATATTATTGAGATGTTTTCTGACATAATTTCAGTAGTGGTCGCTCGTCTGTAAATATAAAATGGCTTACTACTCTCTATCTGATGCCGTGATCCCCTAAGGGGTGGCCACGAACGAAACGCCCCCATGCACCTCTGTCCCCAACCAGCACCACTTTCATCCATAAACTTCTTCACTCCATCCTCCCACCTCTCTTTCGGTTCACCTCTCCCTCTGTTCTTCCACCTCGCTCTCGTACACCCTCTTAGTCATTCTCTCTCTTCCCATACGTTCCATATGGCCGAACCTTCTCAAGGTGTTCCTTTTCACACTTTCCAGCACATCTATCTCCACACCACACCTCCCTCTTTACTTCCTCATTCGTCTGTTTATCCCTCCATGTAACTCTGCATGCATTTCTCAAGTAACTCATTTCCAGCCCTCTCAATCTTGGTCCGAGTTTCTCCACCAACTTCCATGCTTCGCTTCCGTAAATCAGTGTCAGGATTACCACACTGTCATGCAAGAACTTCTTCACTTCCATGCTGACCACCCTATTTCTTGTTACTGCTTTCAGCGTTCGTACAACACTCTTCCCCTGTTGCACCCTCTCCTGCACTTCTTCATCCATACTCCCAACTTTACTCAGCACACTGCCCAGATACTTAAATGAGCTGACAATCTCCATAGCCTGATTGTTCAACTTCACCTCACACTCTGTGGCTTCACCCCTTTCAAAGATCATAACCTTGCTCTTCCCCGCATTTACCTTCAGATTCCGTTTTTGGCACACTGTTCCAAACATATTTACCAGACCCTGCAACTCCCATTCCTTATCGCTCATCAAAAATGTATCATCAGCAAACAGCAGTACAGGAAGATTCCACTCGTTTCCCTCCCTTATCAGTCATACACCAACATCCACTGTTGTTCCTTGTATTTCTTTCATGCTTCCATCCATATATACAGTAAACAACCACAGGGACATCACACACCCCTGTTTCAACCCAAAATTCAGATCAAAGTACTCGCTCTGCTCGTTCTCCACATGTACTGCCGCCTTTGCACCCTCATACATGCTCTTCACTGCTTTCAGCAACTTGCCATCTACTCCGTAATTTTTCTAAGTACTTTCCACATACCTTCTCTATCTACTCGGTCATAGGCCTTCTCCATGTCCATAAAGGCAACATACAGCTTTTGTTGCTTCTCCAGATATTTCTCCACAACACATTTCAGGGTAAAAATCTGATCAACACATCCTCTTCCCTTCCTAAAACCGCCCTTCTCGTTACCTATCCATTTCTCCATTCCCGCTGTCACTCTCTCAATCACTACCCTACTGTACAACTTCCCTACTATGCTTAGAAGACCTATTCCTCAGTGGTTACCACACACACTCCTCTTTCCTCTTTACCCTTATATAGGGGGACTATTATGCCTGTTTTCCAGTCTTCAGGTCTCCCATGCTAGTTTGCACATTTTCCATACTAAAGCATTTCCCCACAAACTACATCTATTCCTGGTGCTTTCGCCAACTTCACTCTTTTCATAGCTTCACACACTTCTGACCTCCTGATCCCTACCTCCTCCTCCACTACTTCTCTTCTTCTCCCTCCCATACCCCATCCAACTATGTTTGCTGGCGCCTCATTCATTACATTCAGCAATTTGTTGAAATACTCCCTCCATCTTTTGACTCTCTCTTGCTCCTCGGCTAGCACTCGCCCATTCTTATCTTTCACACCCTTACTGTTTCCCTTGCTACCTTCCCTAAGTTTCTTGACTTCTTTCCAGAACAGTTTCTTACACTCCCTCCATTTTACACTCAGATTCCTTCCAAATTCCTCATCTACTCTTCTCTTACTTTCCTTCACTATTTTCTTCACCACTCTCTTTGTCTCCAAGTACCTCTCTCTTTTCTGGTTCTCCAAATCTTTATTCCCTCTGTAGTTCTTATTTCTCCAATTATAAGTATTCTACTAAGGTGGGAATAATTCGACAGTTGTTCATAAGTTCGTATCCTTTATTTAACAAAACTTCCTGGTAGCATGATTGTATCCTCATAGCAATCGATTCTCTGTTCGGGCCGGAATGAGTTCAATCCATAAATTGAATATTACCGACGACCCAATATAGAATGTACGTTGGAACTCTTAAGTTCCCGTTTCCACCTATTTGGATACCCGTTATTCAGGCATTGATTCACTCCGACTTCGATCCAAAGGCACGTCACTATTTCCAAAAGAATTAACAAAACTTTACTACGTCTCAATATGTCCAATCGTAGGACCAAGGCTTTAATCAATTTAATCTAGACGTTCCTATATTTACATCCTATCTATATATATCATATATCTCAAAACACGTAAATATGTACCCGTAGGCAATTTCTTAAATCTATCTCTCTTCCGGAGTGTCCCACACTCCTGATTCCTATCTCACAGATTAAGTTACACAATACAATTTAACTCATATACTATTTCGATATTATCAAGCTTCAACTCATATCGGTCATTACATAGTTCAATATATCCGATATTTCAAAAGTACCTATTACAACATTTTAACACTTGATCGCCTAGTATATCAGAACAACAATTTCCCACTCAATTTTCAACTCAACTATAACATGACTACTTTCAATAATACAATATATCTCGCAATAGTTGCCTCGACTTGTTACTTATGTCATGATTACAGGATCGCTTAATCTTAGAGCAGTATTCCGTACAATAATCTCTTTAGTCGGATAACGATGTTTCCTTTATAAACAAACAATATATTTCACCAGATGGACTAGTGTCCTTCCTAACTATTTCTCAAGCTAGGTCTAACCTATCAGCAAATATAATATATCACTATTCTTGAATAATTAACCCCGTTATCATTAATAATTATTCAAACATGATTCTTCCTTAGTAATCCCCTTTATCCTATTACCCTATTATTACCCTTATTACCTTATAAGATCCTATCCTATTTATAGCTAAGCGGCATGGTGCCTTCTCTAACATTAACAGCCAGCTCTCTCAACACTGCATCTTTTTATTTATTTATGAGTCTATCTTTTCCTCTTTCTTTTGTTCTATAAGAACACACCTAATTTAAATGGTTGGAACCACTGGGTTTGTCAAGCAGTTTTCTCTCTTTTAATGAATCTATTTCGGGCCCATAAGCCAAACCATTATTACTCCTCCATCAAACATGGTAGCTATCAGCCACCACCCAACCCTATTATCGCCTTTAAGTTCAAGTTATCTGTCAATATCAAGTATAAATATACAAAAAGTATGTATATTTGTATATTTATACATGATATTGACAGATAACTTTAATGTAAAGGCGATAATAGGATTGGGTGGTGGCTGATAACTACCGTGTTTGATGGAGGAGCAATAATGGTTTGGTGGTTCTCACAGGTAAGCCACGGTAGCCTCGTCCGTTTCGTCGTCATTAATGTGTGACTTTAACCTCATGACACAGGGACAAGTGGCTTACTTCTACACTTTTGGTAATGCACTATATTGACGAAAATTAGGGCACGGTGTGAAAAAAGCTGCGTCAAGATATCAAACTGATCCAACTGTTTGTTAATAAGTTATTCCTGAAAAACGATGTAACACGGCCTCTGAAACCCATAGTAGTCGCCTTTCTACTGCTCTCCTGAACTCTTCCTTGATTTCCTCCTCCTGCAACCTCTCCACCCTCCTCGCCATTCCACCTTCCTCTCACCTCCCCCCAGCTCTCCTTACCCACTTGTTTTGTATCCTAATTTTACCTACTACTACACAATGGTCAGACAGACCCCCTCCAATACCCCTATACACCCAAGCATCCATAACAGATCTCTTCATTCGTTCATCCACATATATCTAATCAATCAGTGCCTTTCGTTCCACAACTGTCTCATCCTTCTTCCTCCACACCACTTTCCATGTGTATCTGTGTATCATTCTGTGTTGGAAGAATGTGTTGGCTATCCACAGCCTCCTCCCCCTAAATACGTCCACAAGTGCACTATCATTTCTATTCACCTCTGATGGTACACCTCACCCTCCCACCACTCCATCAACTTTCTTATCACCCACCTTCCCATTAATATCCCCAATCAGTAATATTCTTCCTCTTATGCCAAACTTATCCAGGCACGCCTCCACATTCACCCAGAACTCCTCTTTCTCTGTTACAGTTTTATCTTGTCAGAGCATGCACACACACAACCACCCACATTTGTATTCCTACTTTCATTCTCACCAACACAATCTTGAACCCACAGACCCATAGTTTCTTACACGCTCCTTCCATTTGGTACTTACAAACAAACACACACCTTCCCTCGCTGCTCCTCGCTCACTCCAGCACACATACACAATTCACACTCCCGCTCTCTCACATCTGTACCCCTTCATTTGGTCTCAAGTCATTCCACATACATCCAGCCTGGCATTCACTAACACTTCCAGGACCTCTCTCTCTCTTTTGTGTCATCATTCAAGCCTCTCACATTCCAAGTCGCTATTCTAAGACTGTCCATGGTAGGTCGGGGTTCGTCAACATTAAGTCCGTCCAATCCGAGGCTGTTCGTTCGTTCATTGTTGCAGTAATTATTTTTTACGGGTGGGGGGGGTCGCAAGCCCACCGACCCAACCTCTTTAGTCGCCTCTTACGACACGACACGCAGGAGACACATTGAGGCATATTCTATTCCCTAACCCCCAGGGGCGGGGGGGGGGGGGGGGGGGGGGGTGCTTACTTAAGACCGGGAAATATGGTAGGACCTCATAAGATTTTATAAGTAGTAGTACCGTTATTGTTATTGCAAGCATACACCCAGACACGTAACTACACACCCATTCACAAACACCCATGAGTGCATAAACACACACTACATATACAAATTGTGTGTACATACAGATGCAACCAACACTACTATGCAATGAAAGCCACAACAACCAAAATAATATTCTGCCCAACAACACATTAGCATTCAGCCTCAAATATATGCAGGCACAAATATGGGTGAACAAACACAGGAATGTATGTAAATTACCAAACCGGCACAAATGCAAGGCCAACCATGCCTGCAATCTTCAAGGGAAGGTGAGCTAACAAAACCATTACCAGTAGCAGATCCTGGAATATTGGAGGTATAAAGATGGAACAGCACAAATTAGGCGATTGTATTGAAGGTAATGACTGGAAGGAGAACATATTTGAACCAGCGTGAATGATTTAAGCTTAGTGCTTACAAATAGTTTCAACAATGACGTCTGCTTAGCTGTGTTTTCTGTGTTTAGGTGAAGGTGAGAGTGCAGTCTCATTTGAGAGATTTTATACATTACACAGGATAGGTAACTTTATCGCACAGCACCATTTTGGGTCCTCAAAAGTCTAAACCACATCCTAACATTTGAGTGATAAGGAATGGTGAAGTGGGAAATAGCATATGTAAATACCGGTAATCTAAAAACTACTGACTACAGTCATTCAGGTTGTCTAATTAGATTTAGAAACATAATAACAATATGTCTATGACAGAGCAACACTTCATATTATAGAATAAGAAATTAATGCAAGAGGGAGCACTGAGCCAACATAAATACATATGCTTGAGTGAGAGCGAGAATACATTAAAGATAGCAACCATATTCAAGAAATAGAATATATTTATAATTAAAGCTGTCTGAAATATCCAAATGGGAATATTGCTGTACTATCACATATACAGTATACATTTGTTTTATACTGTTGCTACCATAATGGGAATATTGCTGTACTATCACATACAGTATACATTTGTTTTATACTGTGCTACCATAATGGGAATATTGCTGTACTCACATATACAGTATACATTTGTTTTATACTGTTGCTACCATAATGGGAATATTGCTGTACTATCACATATACAGTATACATTTGTTTTATACTGTTGCTACCATAATGGGAATATTGCTGTACTATCACATATACAGTATACATTTGTTTTATACTGTTGCTACCATAATGGGAATATTGCTGTAATCACATATACAGTATACATTTGTTTTATACTGTTGCTACCATAATGGGAATATTGCTGTACTATCACATATACAGTATACATTTGTTTATACTGTTGCTACCATAATGGGAATATTGCTGTACTATCACATATACAGTATACATTTGTTTTATACTGTTGCTACCATAATGGGAATATTGCTGTACTATCACATACAGTATACATTTGTTTTATACTGTTGCTACCATAATGGGAAATTGCTGTACTATCACATATACAGTATACATATATTTTATACTGTTGCTACTATATTGGGAAAATTACTGTACTATCACGTATACAGTATACAATTGTTTTATACTGTTGCTACCATAATGGGAATATTGCTGTACTATCACATATACAGTATACATTTGTTTTACTGTTGCTACCATAATGGGAATATTGCTGTACTATCACATATACAGTATACATTTGTTATACTGTTGCTACCATAATGGGAATATTGCTGTACTATCACATATACAGTATACATTTGTTATACTGTTGCTACCATAATGGGAATATTGCTGTACTATCACATATACAGTATACATTTGTTTTATACTGTTGCTACCATAATGGGAATATTGCTGTACTATCACATATACAGTATACATTTGTTTTACTGTTGCTACCATAATGGGAATATTGCTGTACTATCACATATACAGTATACATTTGTTTTATACTGTTGCTACCATAATGGGAATATTGCTGTACTATCACATATACAGTATACATTTGTTTTATACTGTTGCTACCATAATGGGAATATTGCTGTACTATCACATATACAGTATACATTTGTTTTATACTGTTGCTACCATAATGGGAATATTGCTGTACTATCACATACAGTATACATTTGTTTTATACTGTTGCTACCATAATGGGAATATTGCTGTACTATCACATATACAGTATACATTTGTTTTATACTGTTGCTACCATAATGGGAATATTGCTGTACTATCACATATACAGTATACATTTGTTTTATACTGTTGCTACCATAATGGGAATATTGCTGTACTATCACATATACAGTATACATTTGTATATACTGTTGCTACCATAATGGGAATATTGCTGTACTATCACATATACAGTATACATTTGTTTATACTGTTGCTACCATAATGGAATATTGCTGTACTATCACATATACAGTATACATTTGTTTTATACTGTTGCTACCATAATGGGAATATTGCTGTACTATCACATATACAGTATACATTTGTTTTATACTGTTGCTACCATAATGGGAATATTGCTGTACTATCACATATACAGTATACATTTGTTTTATACTGTTGCTACCATAATGGGAATATTGCTGTACTATCACATATACAGTATACATTTGTTTATACTGTTGCTACCATAATGGGAATATTGCTGTACTATCACATATACAGTATACATTTGTTTTATACTGTTGCTACCATAATGGGAATATTGCTGTACTATCACATATACAGTATACATTTGTTTTATACTGTTGCTACCATAATGGGAATATTGCTGTACTATCACATATACAGTATACATTTGTTTTATACTGTTGCTACCATAATGGGAATATTGCTGTACTATCACATATACAGTATACATTTGTTTTATACTGTTGCTACCATAATGGGAATATTGCTGTACTATCACATATACAGTATACATTTGTTTTATACTGTTGCTACCATAATGGGAATATTGCTGTACTATCACATATACAGTATACATTTGTTTTATACTGTTGCTACCATAATGGGAATATTGCTGTACTATCACATATACAGTATACATTTGTTATATACTGTTGCTACCATAATGGGAATATTGCTGTACTATCACATATACAGTATACATTTGTTTTATACTGTTGCTACCATAATGGGAATATTGCTGTACTATCACATATACAGTATACATTTGTTTTATACTGTTGCTACCATAATGGGAATATTGCTGTACTATCACATATACAGTATACATTTGTTTTATACTGTTGCTACCATAATGGGAATATTGCTGTACTATCACATATACAGTATACATTTGTTTTATACTGTTGCTACCATAATGGGAATATTGCTGTACTATCACATATACAGTATACATTTGTTTTATACTGTTGCTACCATAATGGGAATATTGCTGTACTATCACATATACAGTATACATTTGTTTTATACTGTTGCTACCATAATGGGAATATTGCTGTACTATCACATATACAGTATACATTTGTTTTATACTGTTGCTACCATAATGGGAATATTGCTGTACTATCACATATACAGTATACATTTGTTTTATACTGTTGCTACCATAATGGGAATATTGCTGTACTATCACATATACAGTATACATTTGTTTTACTGTTGCTACCATAATGGGAATATTGCTGTACTATCACATATACAGTATACATTTGTTTTATACTGTTGCTACCATAATGGGAATATTGCTGTACTATCACATATACAGTATACATTTGTTTTATACTGTTGCTACCATAATGGGAATATTGCTGTACTATCACATATACAGTATACATTTGTTTTATACTGTTGCTACCATAATGGGAATATTGCTGTACTATCACATATACAGTATACATTTGTTTTATACTGTTGCTACCATAATGGGAATATTGCTGTACTATCACATATACAGTATACATTTGTTTTATACTGTTGCTACCATAATGGGAATATTGCTGTACTATCACATATACAGTATACATTTGTTTTATACTGTTGCTACCATAATGGGAATATTGCTGTACTATCACATATACAGTATACATTTGTTTTATACTGTTGCTACCATAATGGGAATATTGCTGTACTATCACATATACAGTATACATTTGTTTTATACTGTTGCTACCATAATGGGAATATTGCTGTACTATCACATATACAGTATACATTTGTTTTATACTGTTGCTACCATAATGGGAATATTGCTGTACTATCACATATACAGTATACATTTGTTTTATACTGTTGCTACCATAATGGGAATATTGCTGTACTATCACATATACAGTATACATTTGTTTTATACTGTTGCTACCATAATGGGAATATTGCTGTACTATCACATATACAGTATACATTTGTTTTATACTGTTGCTACCATAATGGGAATATTGCTGTACTATCACATATACAGTATACATTTGTTTTATACTGTTGCTACCATAATGGGAATATTGCTGTACTATCACATATACAGTATACATTTGTTTTATACTGTTGCTACCATAATGGGAATATTGCTGTACTATCACATATACAGTATACATTTGTTTTATACTGTTGCTACCATAATGGGAATATTGCTGTACTATCACATATACAGTATACATTTGTTTTATACTGTTGCTACCATAATGGGAATATTGCTGTACTATCACATATACAGTATACATTTGTTTTATACTGTTGCTACCATAATGGGAATATTGCTGTACTATCACATATACAGTATACATTTGTTTCATACTGTTGCTACCATAATGGGAATATTGCTGTACTATCACATATACAGTATACATTTGTTTTATACTGTTGCTACCATAATGGGAATATTGCTGTACTATCACATATACAGTATACATTTGTTTTATACTGTTGCTACCATAATGGGAATATTGCTGTACTATCACATATACAGTATACATTTGTTTTATACTGTTGCTACCATAATGGGAATATTGCTGTACTATCACATATACAGTATACATTTGTTTTATACTGTTGCTACCATAATGGGAATATTGCTGTACTATCACATATACAGTATACATTTGTTTTATACTGTTGCTACCATAATGGGAATATTGCTGTACTATCACATATACAGTATACATTTGTTTTATACTGTTGCTACCATAATGGGAATATTGCTGTACTATCACATATACAGTATACATTTGTTTTATACTGTTGCTACCATAATGGGAATATTGCTGTACTATCACATATACAGTATACATTTGTTTTATACTGTTGCTACCATAATGGGAATATTGCTGTACTATCACATATACAGTATACATTTGTTTTATACTGTTGCTACCATAATGGGAATATTGCTGTACTATCACATATACAGTATACATTTGTTTTATACTGTTGCTACCATAATGGGAATATTGCTGTACTATCACATATACAGTATACATTTGTTTTATACTGTTGCTACCATAATGGGAATATTGCTGTACTATCACATATACAGTATACATTTGTTTTATACTGTTGCTACCATAATGGGAATATTGCTGTACTATCACATATACAGTATACATTTGTTTTATACTGTTGCTACCATAATGGGAATATTGCTGTACTATCACATATACAGTATACATTTGTTTTATACTGTTGCTACCATAATGGGAATATTGCTGTACTATCACATATACAGTATACATTTGTTTTATACTGTTGCTACCATAATGGGAATATTGCTGTACTATCACATATACAGTATACATTTGTTTTATACTGTTGCTACCATAATGGGAATATTGCTGTACTATCACATATACAGTATACATTTGTTTTATACTGTTGCTACCATAATGGGAATATTGCTGTACTATCACATATACAGTATACATTTGTTTTATACTGTTGCTACCATAATGGGAATATTGCTGTACTATCACATATACAGTATACATTTGTTTTATACTGTTGCTACCATAATGGGAATATTGCTGTACTATCACATATACAGTATACATTTGTTTTATACTGTTGCTACCATAATGGGAATATTGCTGTACTATCACATATACAGTATACATTTGTTTTATACTGTTGCTACCATAATGGGAATATTGCTGTACTATCACATATACAGTATACATTTGTTTTATACTGTTGCTACCATAAACAAATATAATTCAAAATGGATTGTAATGTTCATTCTTACAGTTCTTCCTGTTGTAAATACTCCACTGATCTGTTTCCTTTCATGACTCGATGACTCATTTTTTGTCTGGCTATTATAAGACGATTTTATTCTGATTAGGAAGGGTATGTGAAAGTCAGACGGTTGATTGAGATAGTCTTTACCTATTTAGTTTCCACAGATCCATCCTAACCTGTATACAATCATCTAATATATCCAGAATAGATTGTCATAACGCGGCATAATCCTCAAGGGGTTAGCATCAATATAACCGTAAATCTAAATGTTGTAAAATCCCTAATAAAGTGAATAATTAACTCTTTGAGGATTATGCTGTGTTTTCGATAGTTTATTCTGGCTATCATTAGACGATTTTATACAGCTTAAGAAAGATATGTGGGAATTATAAAGGTAAAGACTATCTCAACTAATCCTCTGACTTCCATATACCTTTCCTAATCTGAATAAAATCGTCAAATAATAACCAGGAAACGAAATGCGCCCTCGTATCTCGAAAGGGTTAATAATACCCGTGAATGACTAAACTGGAGGAGCAAAGAACACGAGAGAAGAACAAAGATGATGAAAGTCAGAGGAGACTAATTTAAAGATGGTGAAGTAGGCTAAGGATAGAATAAGTTGACAAAGCCCCAGATGAAGTGACGAGAGAGAGAGAGAGAGAGAGAGAGAGAGAGAAAGAAAGAGAGAAGGAGAGAGAGAGAGAGGAGTGTGATTACCGCTATATTGTTGTACAAATGTATGACTTTCACATATTAGAGTACCCAAAGGAAACTCGGTAAGCGAATGAGCGATTGTATTTATGGTTCTACTATTGATGAACACTGTCAATAGGCTTGTAAAATCCTGATATTGATTATCATACTAAAAACTGGCCTTATAACTACTCCATAACTCACTTTCGACCACTTTTCGTGTTTGTCATTCAACTATTTACTTTCCACAATTATTGCTTTTACTTTCTGTCAATTATATGTCCACCATTTCCCCATCAACCAATCTTGCTCTTCCCTCTTAGTGTTCAATTTTCTCCTCCAATTGCCGGACCTGTTACTTCATTCCTCCTACTCGAGGTGTTCCCATCTGGGCTATATTGTTTACTTCGCAAGCACTTCCATGTCCAGTATCTTACTTTTTATGCATTTTTTTTTTTTTTTTTTTTATGTAAATTTATATATGTATTTAGTTATTTTATATGTTTATATGTATATACTTTTGCTGGTACTGTACATATTTATTTATTTATTTTGTGTTGTAAGCGTAATTACGACATAATTTGCTTTTCTGTTTTCCGTGTTCTCAACTGGCAATGTGTATTATTTATGTTTCTTCCATCATATTTTTACTAAATTATATTCCTATATCTGGTCTCTCTCTCTCTCACAGAAGTGGTACAAGACTTCATTATCACAACACACGGGTATGACTTTAATCTGATAGTCAGCTACATGGCCGATTTGCTTTCTATCTAACTACGCAATATATCTGCATATTTATCTGTCTTTAAGCTCTTTACATCAATATATCTATCTCTATCAACAATTAAGTTAATATTTTGGTAGCTTCTCAAAGTGTCTTATAATTATAAGGTTCACTCTTTCAGGATGGCAATGATGTAGTCTTTCTTTTATTTTGGCTGACATTACACAATTGTATTCAATTTAGGGGGAAATTCTGGACATTAGAGGTTTAGTCGAGATTGTTTTAAAACCCACAGATTAATAAAGATCGATCCTAAGCTGTATAATCGTGCCTTATGTTAACCATGAAATGTGAAATATCGTCATAAAACCCCCGGGGATTAAACGAGTTGCATTACTCCGCTCACATGAAAGGTGTGTGTGTGTGTGTTTTTTTTTGTTTTTGTATTATTATTTTTGTTTTTTTATACGAATATTCATTATCCCCATGTGATTCAGAGGCTGAGTGCCACAGTAAACAGTGGGCAACAGAATCTTAGAAGAAAACAACACCCAGCATATCAACATTACATTTTGTGAGCTCGCTTATCGTCACTGTCAATCAGTAATAAACAGTTGTTTAGTATGTATTTACCGTTATTGTGACAAGAGTGTTACTGTTTTATTTCTATATATTTGAATTATTACATATTGTGTCTATTCTTGTAGGTATGCTGTCCATGATTATGTGGTATTTTGATGCTTTTTCTGGTAAATAATAACAAACATACTACTAGACAAGCCCAATACTATTTTAATTATTCGAATTTCCTTTCAAAATTACTGCTTCCATAGATGGTTTAGCTATACATTAATAGAGCTTTACAAATATTACAATGCAAGTTTAATATCAATTTAATATCAACTTTTTCTATTAGACTTTTTCTATTGCACTAAACATATCGAAAGCCTTCGATAGAGTCTGGCATAAATCTTTAATTTCTAAACTACCCTCCTTCGGTTTCTATCCCTCCATCTGTGCCTTTGTCTCTAATTTCCTTTCCGGCCGTTCCATAGCTGCGGTTGTGGACGGCCATTGTTCACTTCCTCACCATATAAACTCCGGTGTTCCTCAGGGCTCTGTCCTATCTCCTATTCTCTTTCTAATTTTTATAAATGATCTCCTTAACTGTACCTTAATTCCCATCCATTCATACGCAGACGACTCAACCTTACACTACTCCATTAGTTTTTCAGAACGCCCCAGCCAGCAATCCCTCAACGACAAACGTAATGAAGCCATAGAACTCTTAAATTCTGATCTAAATACTATTTCCAATTGGGGCAGAGAAAACCTTGTTAACTTTAATGCTTCCAAAACCCAATTTCTCCATCTATCTACCCGTCAGGATCTCCCAGCGGACTATCCCTTATTCTTCAACAATACAAAAATCAACCCTTCATCTTCTCTCAATATTCTTGGTGTCTCTTTTTCTTCTGCTCTCATTTGGAAGGACCATATTACCAGTCTTGCTAAGGCAGCCTCCCAGAAGCTGGGTGTGCTCAACCGCCTTAGGGGGTTCTTTTCCCCTGCACAGCTTCTTGCTCTGTACAGGGGCATAGTGCGCCCTTGTATTGAGTATTGTTCACATGTGTGGGGAGGTTCCTCTCACACCGCTCTCCTAGACAAAGTTGAAAGGAAGGCCTTTCGTATCATTAACTCCCGTCCACTCACCAACTCTCTGCAATCTCTCTCTCTCCGCCGCAATGTTGCATCTCTCTCGCTATTCTATCGCTACTATAATAATCAGTGTTCCTCAGAGCTATCCCAGTGCATACCACCTCCTTTACGTAGGACACGTGGTACCCGTCTTGCAACTCAATCCCACCCCTACTCTGTGCAACTCTCCAACCCAAGAGTGAAACGTTACTCTCAAACTTTCTTCTACTCAACATCTGAGCTCTGGAACTCTCTCCCAGAATCAGTCTTTCCCTCTTCCTATGACTTAAATTGCTTCAAACTCCGTGTGTCCAGGCATTTTGACTCGAACGTCCCTTGATTTTGGCCCTGTCACTCTTTCAACTATGGGGGAGGCACTCGCTATAGGCAGTTATGCCTTTTGCCTCCCTCAATCACATAGAAAAAAAAAACAAAAACAAAAAATTGATCCTCAGCAGGTTTTCCATTGTGTGTGTGTGTTTATATTGCTTTGCCAAGTAGATTATTTAGTTTTAAAATATAATTAACCTACCCACCACAGCTACACATTATGTTATCAACAACCCAACTATTCATAGAACCATATTTCTATCAATTAACGCAACATGCATATCTTATGTTGAGTATATTAGTCCATCGAACTTAACTCATTTATCCAAAGTAACAAAATGGTTTAGTTCTTTGAGTTTTACCAACTAATGTATTTGCCTACATACCAACTCATATTCATTAATTTAAACGTTATTACACACAATTCCAAGTTGTCACCCATACAAAGTGCGAGAATAAAAATGAAGTCTCTATAACCCGAGTTGCGTGAGGAATCGTGTACAAATTCCTATATGGTATCCTGAAATATGACTAATATTAAGAACGGGGTGTTACTTAATTGTATAGGTTCAGGAACTAATGTCTAGCGATGCCAATCCTTAGTGATCTTAGCCCCATTCATTGTTCTTTCCACTCACTAAAACATTACGCTTTCCATAACGCAGTTGGGTCGAGTACATGATTAGATTGATATCCAAAATTCGAAAATGGATATTAATCGTGATCGTGTATTCAACCTTTAACTGTGTTGGTGGTGTAGTGGTTTAGATGCTTATGTTCTGGGTGTGGTGTCCCGAGTTCGAATCCCGGGAGGACCATATGCTTTCATTAGTTTATTCAAGTGCATTGGGGTTTGTAATTGATGATTAATGTTAAGAACGGGGTGTTACTTAGTATGGATCCTGCGACTTGTGCATGTATTGAAATACATTCTCCAAGTAGGATTTCCCTTCTCCATAATGTATATATATATAGGAAAAAGTTAAGATTCCATTATCACGCCGTGGTGTAGTGGATTAAAAGCTTGGACACTCGTTCTGAATGTCGGAGGTTCGAGTTCGGCTGGGAGTAGATAAAATTAATTATCTCACATGTATCTACGACATATATTTGACATACATATATATATATATATATATATATATACAGTATATACAGTATATATACATTATTTTTTTTATTTTTTCAACTACTCCCTCATGGGCGTAGGCTGAGAGCCTGTACATTCATCTGTTATACATTGAACGGTGTAGCCCAGAGGTCTTGTTCCAGTCTAGGAAGTGAAACATGTGAAGCACTTTCAGCGGCAACCAGCCCCTGACATCTTGCCTTCGCAGGATGCATGAGGCTTGATTGCTCACTCATGGTTCAAAGTAGCCCCATCTCTAAGCTGCTTCGCCCCAGTGCTTCACTGTCTATCTCCTAGACTCGGACCCTCACTCTCAGAACGCCACCTATTGAGCAATGAACTCACTAGACATTGTCTCCCTGTAGCCTATTTTGAATATGGGAATATTCATACAGTGCTATTTAATTAGGGAACAATGAGAGTGTTTTGTTGGCGTTTTGGTGGGCTTTGTGGTAATGCACTGATACTATGTATAGCACAAATTCCATCCCAATAATATCTTCCCATTAATACATCAGGATTTGAACCTGGGACCATTAGATTACCAGTCCAGTGGCAAGACCACTCCACCACACCTCCCCTATATATTTGTATTCAAGTGATTGTTGGCTAGTGTTATGAGATGCTTTAATTTATCACGCTTTATACCAGTTCGTTATTTCCACCTACCTACCTACCTATGTTCACCTATGTGGAGTTCGCCACTCTTGCTAGTGGCACCGAGGAGCGCACCGCCCTTCGTTGTTGTTTGAGAATTGGTGCAACCGACTATTCGAAGAGGCGGAGCGCTCCCTTGCGAAGATGGGCTCGTCTGGCACTTTTTGTAGTTCGACATCGAGAGCTCTCTTGAAGCTGTCTAACGAGACGCCTCTCATGTCTCTTACTCGCCGCGGGAGTTTGTTGAAGAGACTCTATGTGATAACCAGCCCTCTCGCAGAGAGCCCATAGCACCCCGATTTTTCATCTTGGGGATATCGCATTCCCAGCCTCTCCTATCACTGAACTTCATTGCTATTGGGGTATGTAGATTTGGTACAAAACCCTCTGCGATTTTCCACGTATATATTATTAAGTATCGTTCCCTTCTATGTTCCACATACAGCTCAACCCCAGCATCAACAACCAAACACAAGACCTTCAAATTCTTCCTTCAGGCAAGCGCTACAGGCATACTGCCCTCGTTCCTCTCGCCCTGTGCCCCCCTCCCGTACCCTTCCGCGATCAGCACACTACTGACAACACCAACCAATCACAGCCACCCACAGCCAACAACCAACCACCGATAAGATTTAGTGCCCGTCTCGCGAATAGACTGCCTTCCACCAATGAACAGCCACCCCACACCCAGTAGCTCCGCCCACCTACCTATTCTTGATCCTCGAATTTTGTATAAATATGTTGCTTTGTCCTTATTCTAATCATTACCTGCCCATTCCCTGAAGATGCAAGATGTTTACTTGTGAAACGTTGGATCCACCATGAATTTTGCTAACCTGTTGTACCTCATCTCTGAACCCCAGAGGAAAATTGTTAGAAATATTGAAAGCTGTAACAATAAAATACTAAATGCTGAAACTGCTGTTGCCTTTAACCTCGTCTGTTTAAAAGAGAATATATATATATATATTTTGTTTAATTGCCCCATGGCCATGCCAAATATCACTCCTCCACATCCCATCCTTCCCCCCTTCCCCCCCACCCCCCTTCAATTATCACCTATTCTCTCTCTTATTCCCTTATTTCGTCGATATATTTTTGTGCTATCAATAGCGATTCATAAGCAAGCTGTGCTTGTATGTGCTACATAGCAAATATAAGAGAGAAAGAGAGACAATTACACGACAGTGTCTCTCCAGACGTCGTGACGGGTGGTAGGCTGGCTCAGCCTTCAGTTATGTAACTCCCGAAGGTTAATACCTTTATAATCAACGTAAAATAGGCGCATATGGATAAGTATTAATGATATTTATGGTACGATGACGATTTGAGTGAAGTAAACAGTCTAAATACCTCCGCACAGGGGTGGCTGTATACTATAGGGGGTACGCAGCGGAGAGGTTAATAATCTAGTAAGATGACGTTAACTTGAACACTTAGCATATCTTATATAACTTTCGCAAGAATCACTAAAACATCGAACAAGAGGCACTTAATTTGGGTGAAGTATAGAAGTAGGAGCCGTGAGAGATCTGGTCACTCGTGACGACTGAGTATGTTGTCCACTGCCTGTTGACACCAGGGGGGACGCCTTCCTCACACGCACTAACTAGAATGGTCACTTCTAGCTCGCCTACTACACTCCTTCTTTGACACTTCACACACACACAGCTTGCAAGATACTTTTTAAGGGGAATTAGTTTAACAGCTTTGGAAGTATATTCCGAGTTGATTTAATCCAGCTATTAAGCACGTTTGCCCCGAAAGGAGAGGTACCCGAAAGCGGAATCAACTTTGCCTAACAATATCTTGTTTCGGGCAGGTAATATTCTGTTTTTAATTTGGTGTCCGGATAGTGCGTTTCAGAACATGAGAGGCATGTGAATTACAGGTTTTGGATTATTGTTGCGGTTATTAACGTTCTTAAAATTATAATACATATAGTTTGTTTGTTTGTTTTCCTGGCGAGTGATAATGATCCTGTAGTTTTGTTTTTGAAGCCTAGAGGTCTAGGGAGCAAACCAACACAATCCCCCTCTCCCCCCTTTCCCTTAATAATGAATTACTTCGATGGGCAAATGTTAGCTTTTGGATGGTCTCGTCTGCATGGTCTCAACGCAGTGACAATACCTTGTTCATTATAGATAGGACAGAAATCTTGACTTTTAACCTCTGTAACTAAAAAAGGGCTGAGTAATCAAGTTCATTTTTCTACCAATGGGGGACAGGCAAAACATCGTCTGCTATTCATCGCGCTTTCCTGTCGCACCCAAAAAAAATCTGTTTCCATCGAGTGGATCAAAATCTATAAATCACAGTCATCAAAATATCATTCGATTTCTATAGTCATGAATGTTACAGACATGCTACTCTCAAAATATATTCAGTACATTGTCCAATATACAAAGTATCTATGATGAATAAAAGAGATTTTATTAGGCCTACACAAACAAATGGTAAGCGTCCTAAAAGTAGTCCTGTTATTATTTCAATAGATAGGTATCCATGTCCTAAAAATGATAATACTATGTATACAAACTTGAGATGAACGTATAAAATAATCGGCATTAGCCACTTTACTGGAAATTAGAGTATACAATTATAAGCTAGTTTCAGAAGTGGAATGAGCAATCATAAATTGATGCCAGTGTTCGCTAGCCATAATTGTCATTAAACAAAACTACTCGGATAGTCAACATCTCTTCCCCACTTTACTTACTTTGTTAAATTTGACATTTTGCATGCATCTATGTGCACATTAGCAGTAATTGTCGTAGATATTTGTTTCCCACATATGGAAATCTTAAATATAATGTGGATTATAGCCTTAATGAAGGTAAAAAGGCTAGTTATAGATTGTGTGCATGCGTGTGTGTGTGTGTTTGTATTCCAAGGTAGCCAGCACACATCCACGCATCTCAAAACTCACCCAAAAGTAGCCCAATCACCTAATACCGCAAAACATAAAACAAATCAGCTGTTTTAATCCTATCATCACACATTTTCTGATATGTTTATCTTTAAAAGCCATGCGTGTATGATACTATGAGTTCCCCAAATATCATTAGGCCTAGACCCATATAATTATATGAGTAGTACTTGTCACATCATCTAAATATTAATGAAATCACCACATTATTATCACATTTATGCACACATCAAATCTGCATCAATGTCCCAATCCCCCCTCACAAGCAATCACTTTGATTATTCAGTCATCGCCACAGACCATACATGTATAGTGCAACCAACAGCAAATAGTTCTCCAAAAGCCACGATATTAAATTTAGCCTATCTATAAAGACGGGGATAACTCGACACCTCTGCAACTTGAATAATATATAGTAAGTGAAATAGCGGGACCCAAAGGAGAACCGCACAGAATAGCCGCAGTCAGAGAATCCAGGAACAGCAGGACAGAGGGATTTAGAAAGCAAAACATTTCCCATTCTCCAGAGAACAGGAAACTCAAGAACGGGTAAGTTGACCCGTGGACCCATTCTAAAATTCCCGGGCAAACAGGTGAGTTGCCCCCAAAAGGCAGGTCAAGCCCCACCAATCATCACCTCACATGGCCCCCCCTCCCCCAATCACAGCGCGGGGCTCAAACAACCAAGGCAGAACTTTCCCCCGAATACTTCAATGAACAAGTGTTTATGCAAGCTATGCATGAAGAGCCCTGGGAATATTTAAACCGTTGGGGCCCTTCACCCTCGAGAAGCTGCCATACGAGAAGAAAAGCGAAATGGTGATAGGAAGTGCCACATAAGATTATTAATGCATAAACAATCCAAATAGCCAAAACATTTAGTGAACAGAAAATCACGAAATACATCATCATGCTAGATAGTATAAATAAGAAACAGAGGTCAAAGGGACAAGAACCTCAGTGCGATATTATTAAGCACCATTATATATTTTTCATGTAATTATTATCCTCGACGCCACTTTTTATGTATTTACTATGCCCCTGTTAATGTGGGATCATGCAACCTGACCAAGAGAAATACCCCAAATATAGCCTGACTGAAATTATAGGAAGTCAGTTCACAGTCAGTAGGCTTACTCCGTCCGGATTATATTGTCCGGAAGTATTACCCACCTACTAGCGCTCAGTCTGGATTATATTGTCCGGGAATCGTTCACCATAGCGCTCTGTCCGGATTATATTGTCCGCGAGTCGTTCACCCCCCGAGAGAGAAGGTGCCTGCTGTATTTTGACCCCTGCCCTTGGACTCCTGACGAAGTGGTCCTCCGACGTCCAGCCGCCGTGCCCGAAGCTCTACGACGCCCCGACCCTCGTACTTGTCCCTTCTCCCCCCCACGCTATCCTAAGTGTTTCTGCGTATCTCAATTTGTGGCTATTATTGAAGGTAAGGTAGAATATGCGAGTATTCCCGAAGTGTTAATAATTTGATCTGTGCCAAGGATCTATGCCAATTAATTACTCTATTACCTAATTGTGTAAACGTTACATAGTCATTAATCCTCCCATAAATCTTGGTCTGTACAAGTGAATTCAGAGTACCAGATATTGCTCAGTGCATCCTTTGAAGTGTAATCCTTATCGTATTATTTATAATCATTAATTGTACACACGTTATGTAAACTGATCTCGATCCAGGCTTAAAAATGGAATACTCTCAGATTTCATCTTTATATGTTATTTATTCTCTTGTGTATCCAAGTTGAGGCGAATGTGTACTGTATACTGTGAAGATATTCCCTATTTTACCATCATTTACCTAGGACCTATGCCCAAATTTTAATCTATCTATCTTTCCATATCGAAAGTCAAGAACCCCCCGTTGAGTTAATCTTAATTTAATTATTCAAGCTATTTAGTTTATCCAGTGCTTGTGAATTAATCTAGTCTACGTGTGCAGGTTGTTAGTAATTATTTTCACACATTTATAGTAACTCTTATTCAAGTTATTTTTATTTGTGTCACCGTATTGTTTAAGGGACCGACTCTCTATTAATTTACTATTGTAACAGTAAATATTTTATTACATCTTGTGTTATGTAATCCACTCTACGTCATATCTTTGATTCACGTATTGCCTGTTAGGGATTTGTTAATGTATTCAAATTTCCTTTTCATACTACTATCGTAGTATTTTAACCAGTACAACTTCGTCGTGTACGCCCCTTTTTATTCTGAGTTCATTCGAACTCTAATTTACTGTGATTTCCAGTCGCATCTTAATCGAGTGTATTTTCCTCTTTTTATATTAATTTGCATTAATTTCAAAAACCCTGTTATAGTGATTCATTGACCTAAATTTTATTTTGAATTTAATATACGTGTGATTTGATCTCATACCTGGTCTATAATTATTTTTCGTACCTCGTGTGTAGATTCTTTCACAAAATCGCTTTGACAATTTAGTTCTAATTTAAACTACCTTGCCTCTAAGACCCTTAGTGTATCTCTAACTTTCATCTGTGAATTATAATCGCACTAAAGAAAATTGTGAGTTTACATAAAAGCAGTCAATCTGACCTAGGGTCGAACATACTACACCTGTTTATCTTACCTGTGTGACCCCTTGCTAATCCCCTTGATAGCCGCTCACTGCGCCGCGCCGTGAACCCTTTCTCATGCTGGGGTCACACATTCACGTATATTGCTCCCGTCAGCTCCCGTCCGGCGTATCGCCAATTTATGTAAAGACGCGAGTAGTTCCTGCCGTTGAACGCCCGTTCTTCCACGTCTATTGCACTTCCCGACAGACGTAGCGTAACGTGTCCAGTGTTACGTCAGACGTAATGGAGTCGTATTGAACTACGTACGTGTTTGCGACGTGCGTAAGCATAGCCCCGTTCGACCTCATGGGCTGCACGATTTGCGGGAACACAGGCCACGCCCATGCCACGCCCCCTCAAGACTGGCGTAGCTGAGGCCGCACGTCTTGGGATTTGTTAGGTCGTACCTGGACCAGTTCTGGCCAATCGTAGGCACACCCCGTCTGACCAAACACAGACAAAGACAGTCTTTGTCAACCACGTAGGTCTGGGTTGGAATCTGGGAACTACAAAAGGGCAGGAATGGCCACACCATTCCCATTCCCAGTCCTTCATCGGCACCATGAACAACATCGAGGAATTCATCCTGGAGGAGTTCAATTTTGTGAACTCCCTAAGAGGAGAGACCATTCATCCTTGAAACCTTTAACCCGCTGAGTGCCAGCCAATTTTGACGGTGTGCTTCTGCCAGTGCCAGATTTTTTTTTTTTTTTTTTTTTTTTGGCTAAATCTATTAAGTTGGGAGAGAAAGGAAGGATAATGGTAAAAAAAACACTCCCCTCGCCAGAAATCAGGTCCCCGATGGTCCCGAAAGTAGCTGAAAAGACACTATAGACTACAGAGACTTTTATGGTATCGGAATGTATGGGTGGGAGGGTGGTGGAAGGGTGGTTTTGGGGTTGGTTGGGGGAAGGTAGAAGGGTAATTGACTTGTGTTACACATATGAAGCCGATTGGTGAGGTAGTTTCGCCACCACGGATTTTCCTTTTTTTCCTTTTCTTCGTACAGATACGCTATAAGTGGGTGGTGGGAGGCGGTTGGGGGTGTGGTAGGGGAAAGGCAGAAGGGTAAGAGACTTGTCACACAAATATGGAACCGATTGGTGCAGTCGTTTCGCCGCCACAGATTTTCCTTTTTTTTTCCTTCTGACGGGACCGACAGTCAGCGAGTGGGTGGGAGGAGGGATTTGGGATTTTTGTGGTGGGTAGCCTAAAGGGTAAGGTACATGTGGTAAAAATATGAAAGCCATAGGTGCAGTCGTTTCGCTGCTACGATTTGTTTTCGGCAGGGTGCAGAGGGTACAAAGGAGTACAAAGGAGTACAAAGGAGTACAAAGGAAATCAAGCAACAACAGATCTAGTGACCCTTCTAGGTTGCTTGTCCTCCAAAACACTGAGGATCAAGTGTCCAAACAGTGGTTTAGAGTGGGTAAGGGAACATTGGAAAGGGAAATACTGCCCTGGAACTAATGTCCGTGGCAGTACTAGGAAGTTAGTAGGGGACAGATGGGTTAGTAACTGAGGGGGGGATAAAATAAAGTTATTAATTTACAAACGCAGTCAGTCGCGGGTTTGATGCGAGATATTTGTCTAGGCGGAGTTTAAATGAATCAACGGTGATGCAGTCTATAACGTTTCGGGAAAGCCCATTCCACAAGTTGACAACTCGATTGAAGAAGAAATTCTTAGATTCGTGTGAGTTAAAAGATTTACCAATAATTTTGCAACCGTTTCCCCGCGTGTAATTAGATTGGTCGATAGTGAAGTACTTACTACAGTTCATATTGTCGATGCCTTTGATGATTTTGAACACTTGAATTAAGTCACCTCTTAATCTGCGCTGGGTTAAAGGAAATAGATTTAATTCTCTAAGACGCTCTTCGTATGGTTTGTTCTTTAGGCTAGGTATCATTTTGGTAACTCTACGTTGAACTCGTTCTAGCTTGTTTATATCTTTTTGGTAATAAGGGCACCAGGATTGAACGCAGTATTCCAGAAGAGGGCGGACTAATGAATTGTAAAGGGTTAGGATAACTTCTTTGGATTTATGCTCAAATGACCTGCCTATAAAGCCAATTATTTTGTTTGCCTTCTTAACAACTTCTGAACATTGTTGACTCGGTTTTAGGTTACTCGATATTGTTACTCCCAGATCGGTTTCTCTGTTTACATTCTTAAGCTGAGTGCCATTCATCGAATAGTTTGCTTTCTCATTTAGGTATCCGATATGTAGTACTTTACATTTATCCGCATTGAAACTCATTTGCCAAATTTGGGCCCAACATGACAATTTATCTAGATTGTGTTGCATATCGTCAACTTGTTCTTTTGAGAGTACGCTATTTGCAATTTTTGTATCGTCAGCAAATTTTGAGATTGTACAGGTGAGACCCTCATCTATGTCGTTGATGTAAATTAGAAAGAGAATTGGTCCTAGTACCGATCCCTGGGGTACCCCGCTACTTACATTGGTCCATTTTGATGCCTTACCGTTTATGACTACTCTTTGCTTTCTGTCGCTGAGCCAATTTTCTATCCATTTCAACACACCGTCTTGTATTCCATGCGCTTTTAGTATTAGCAGTAAACGTTTGTGGGGAACTTTGTCAAAGGCCTTTTGAAAATCAAGGTATATAATATCTACAGCTTTACTCTCATCGTAGAGGTTGAGGATATCGTGGAAGAAGTCTAAGAGGTTTGTTAAACAGGAACGTTTTTTACGAAAGCCGTGTTGAGTATCTTTAAGTATGTTATTTTCCTCTAAGTGATTTACGAGTCTGTCTCGTATGACCGTTTCTAGCATTTTACATACAACTGAGGTTAAGCTAATTGGACGATAGTTACTGGGTAGGGATTTGCTGCCTTTTTTGAATATCGGTGTTACGTTGGCTAGCTTCCACTGATCGGGCATAGTTCCAGACTGCAAGGATTTATTGAATAGTAATGTCAGTGGTTTAGAGAGCTCATCCTTAGCTTCCTTTAGAACTCTAGGCGAGATTGTATCAGGTCCTGGCGTTTTATTTACCTTGAGTTTATCTAAACAATTCAATACTTCTCTCTCTGTAACGGTGATATTGCTTAGAACATCTGAATTATCAATCTGAATCGGCGATGGTGTAGGGATATCACTGAGGTCTTCTGTTGTAAAAACTGATGCAAAGAAGGTATTGAGGGCATTACTCATTTGTTCTTCGTCTTTGGTGTATTCTCCATTTTCATCGACTAACGGTCCAACAGTTGAAGTAACAACTTTTTTCTTTCTGATATAACTATAGAATTCTTTCGGGTTTGTTTTACTTTGATTCGCAATATGTAACTCTAAGGTCTTTTTACTTTGCTTAATTAACTTTTTGGCTTTGCGTCGTAGCTCTACAAATTTCAGCCGTTCTTCGTCATTTTGTGAGGATTTTAATCTATCATTAGCAATTTTTTAGCAAGCAGGCAGTTTGAAATATCTTTATTCCACCATTTGGGCTTATTATTATGGCCTGGACGCCGAGTTTTTGATGGTATGCAGTCTTGCACTGCTTTTAGGTAAGTGGCTTCGAATAACTTCCAAGATGTATTTATGTCGTTATTGTGAATTAAAAAGCTCCAGTCAGTTTCTTTAAACATAGCTCTAAGTTTATGGAAGTTTGCTTTCTTGAAATTAGGGACTTTTTCGATGCTACTATTTGGTTCGTTACTAGTAAACTTTAAAGTGAAAGTTATCGTACGATGGTCGCTGTTACTGAATTCATCACCAACATTCAAATTCTCTATCAATTCTTCTTTTGTTGCAAGTACAATGTCAAGAACGTTATTACCACGGGTTGGCATTCGAACAAATTGATAAAGCGAACTCTCTTGCAAGTTTGTATACAAGTCATGTCCGGAGTGTGAAGTAAGGGTATCGCCCCACTTGGTCACAGGTAAATTAAAGTCGCCAAAAATTACGGTATCTTGTGAGTTACTTACATCTGCAATTTGTTCGTAAATTTCTCGGTCAGTTTGCACTGATTGAGCTGGAGGTCTGTATATTGCCTTCAATTTTTTACTCCTGTAAAATACGTTTTCGGGGGCTCTGTAGGACCATTCTTTAAGCTTTTTGAGCGGTTTTTCGTGGTTTTTCCTTCATTCCTAACCCATTCGCTATTGTTTCTGGAATAAAACAATTTTTTGAAAACCGGCCGGGTTCTGGTGAACAAACATTACAAAACTAGCCGGGGCTCCACGGGTTAAATCATTAAAGCTCTCAAAACACCCCAATGGTGTTTCATAGACAAAACTTATCCAATCGGACCCCCAGAGCCATCTGGATTTTTAGTTCGCCTTTCCCTCATTGAGAAGAGTAGGCTAGGGAGTACATGTGGAAAGTTCAGATAATTTGCTATAGCTCTTTTGGAGTTCCAGTGGGTTGAGTTCGCGATTTTAGGCATGGGCATAATGAACAGGGTATAACATGGGCATAATGAACAGGGTATAGACTCGCCTCAGCTAAATGTTGCAGACTACTTCTTTGGTTTGTGAGTCAGAATAAAAAACAATATGCTATTCTGATTAATTAGAGACGATTTTGTTTAATTTCTTCAATAAACGCTCCAAAGAAGGATATACAAATGCTTTATACTTGCTCATGTTATTTAAATAAGAACATGGTTCTAAGGTAATTTTTAGTTCGTTATCGCAACCATTTCCATACATTATAGTTGATTACTCGACTCGAATCCATGCCCTTTAGAATATCGGGACACACACACACAGACACACACACACACACAATATATACTTCTCCACAAATATTCTCTGCAATATTTCCGGCCCCACCATACAAGGCTGGAAAAGCACAAACCCTCAAATTTTACCTAGAGTGTTCGTTATTAAAAATCTTATAGACTTATAGGAGAGTCTGGTGAAATATTTTGGTACGTTTTAACCTCTTGAGGACTATGCCGTGTTTTGGTAGTCTATTCTGATTATTGTTAGACGAATTTATTAAGCTTAGGAAGAACTTGTGGTAACTAAAGAGGTAATTAAGATAATACAGAATATATATTGTATGCTCCTCTGTTTGGCTGATTACGCCAATGGTTTGGCGAAACGTTACACGGTTAACTAAACTACACAAAAGAAAATGTGTTTTGCTGGCCTGAATGCCCCATATCTATCCATCTATCTTTAATATCTATAATACAGTATCTTCTTTTTTTGTTCTCTCTCTCTCTCTCTCTCAACCCTCCGTGAGTAACAGATGACAACAAACTAATCAAACAACAGTAACTGAACCCCACTTTTATTTTAATCAAACAACAGTAACTGAACCCCACTTTTATTTTAATCAAACAACAGTAACTGAACCCCACTTTTATTTTAATCAAACAACAGTAACTGAACCCCACTTTTATTTTAATCAAACAACAGTAACTGAACCCCACTTTTATTTTAATCAAACAACAGTAACTGAACCCCACTTTTATTTTAATCAAACAACAGTAACTGAACCCCACTTTTATTTTAATCAAACAACAGTAACTGAACCCCACTTTTATTTTAATCAAACAACAGTAACTGAACCCCACTTTTATTTTTGATTCAGCCCAACAGATCTAACACAGTCATGCTGGGCTCAATACATCACCGTACCGTATATTAGTTTGGGTTATTGTTGGGAGTTTCATTATTCAAATAGGTAAAAAGATAGGGACTGCGGACCTGTTTCAAGCGTGCATGTGTGTCGCAAAGTTGTCGGATGGTTTAAACCCTGTCAGCTTTATCCGTGCATGAGATGCAAACTGGGTTTAGGATCTCAACTTTCTGTGTTCGTGTGTGCCATTTCGTGATCAAGCGTATATGAACGAGCATCTATCTCTTTGTGCAGTTCCTGGTTTCTAGCATGAATTAGTTTCTTTGGTATGATTCCTAGTTTGCGTGAATATGTGATTGCGTGGAAAAAACCCACCATCTGAGTAGGAACACTTTTTGGACAACGTTTCGCAGATAGCTTCTTCAGGTCATTGAACTGAAGAAGCTATCTGCGAAACGTTGTCCAAAAAGTACTCCTCCTCAGTTGGTATGTTAAACGGTACCTTTCAAGTACCGTTTAACATGTGATAGCGTTTTCTGTTTTGTACTTTACTGTATGTATGTGTTATTGACGATTGCAAATTTCCGATTATATTACGGATATATATTTTTGGGTTGTTGATAAGACGATTAGCAACCTAAAATTGTTGTTGTTGCTGGTTTGCACATGATTGTGTTTATTTATGTTGTTGATTGTGCCTGACTGTGTGAGTGTGTGTATGTGTGAGTGTGTGTGTGCAGTTTAATAGTGCATAATTATATATTTCAACAATATATCATGTTTGTGTATAGTATTAAACTATATTTTTATCACACTTCACCTATACTGACAACATGTCTCTCTCTCTCTCTCTCTCTCTCTCTCTCTCTCTCCCTTCCTTCTAATGATAGGTCAACACTTACTATAAAGAGTAGTATGTAAACTGGAAAGACGAATTTCAACGAATGGACACATGGAGCAATGAAATATCTCTTTCCATTTTTCCGTGCAGTGGTCTCTATACAGTACTTTTGATATAGAAATGGTGGATTAACCTTTGTCTTCGTTTTTTTATCTATCTGTTTGTCGGTTTCCTTCTCTCTGACTTTCTTTGCTTCTCTAAACTGTATTTTTTGTCTCTAGAACATTGTGAGTGTACTCCGGATATAAAAATGTAGGATTAACATATTTGTGTTCTGTGTATGTGCTTGTCTGTTACCTTCTCTATGACTTTATTTATCTGTCTATACTGTATTCTTTATCTGTCTATACTGTATTCTTTATCTGTCTATACTGTATTCTTTATCTGTCTATACTGTATTCTTTATCTGTCTATACTGTATTCTTTATCTGTCTATACTGTATTCTTTATCTGTCTATACTGTATTCTTTCTTTGTGCGGAGCATTACGAGTGAGCCTTGAGACCTGCCCTCCAGTCCCAAGAGGTAGTGAAAGGGGAACAACACTGCCTGGCCACTGATGGAATCCAAGCCACTGTTCTCCTTCCAGGCTGAAATGGTGAGGTGGTGGAGGAAGGAGGGAAGTGAGGGAGTTGGTGAAGGTGGTGGTGGTGGTGGTTGTGGTGGAAGGAGGGAAGTAATGGAGTTGGGGAAAGTGGTGGTGGTAGTGGTGATGATGGTTAGAGCACATCATAAAGTAGAAACATAAAGTAAGTACTTAGCTAACCAAGGAACTACGTGGTTAAATAGCTAAAGGAAGTTACAACACTCGCATCCTTTACGTTTGATGGACTTGGCAGCATGGTTGGTGTTCTGTGACCGCCCAGTGGTATATATAATTATAGCGAACTGAACAAGTCAGCGGCACTCATTGGGCTAGCATAAATGATATGATGTGATTCGAATACACATCGCACTTAACATCACCGATCAAGAGTTATATTACGAATGATCAAATCTTCGAGACTTTTGAATGTAAAGTACAGTTATTATTTTACTTGTGTTACGACTGACAGTAGAGGCTTCTAGTCTCTGGACTAACACAGACAGCACCTCCGTAACCTCAACTCATAACACAGCCTATCGCAACAGAACAGAGCTCATTCGGGTAAATCTACAGTTATACTACCCCTCCCCCACTATCCCACTCACCTCGCCTCTTCAAAACACGCCTTTTAGCGTGTTTTTGGATGGTTCTGCAGACGCGTTAACTGAACAAAAAAACATGAATTTGTTTATAATATTAATGTCACTAATTTTACCATGGATTTATAGCTTTCTGTGTTAATTTTCATCAATATATAATGTTTGGAAGTAATTACTAGCCTCTGAAAAAATGTTTTCCCCATGAGGGGGGTGCTTTACCCCCCATCACCCCCCCATGACTAATTGTCATCATCATAATTATATATTGACAAGAGGGGACAAAAAACAAATGCGCCGCGGCCCAACCGACTGTACACCCAGGTAAACAAACCAAAGGTTTGTAATACTTCAATGTATCTATTTCAAGTCAAATATACATTTCTGCGCATCATCAAACCATACTAAGTCTACTACTAATAATATTTACCTATTAATTAGTACCAACAGAATAGCGACAAAATAGGGGTAGTAAAACTGTAGATTTATCCTCATTCGCAACTTTCAGGCTCTCTGGGGACCAAAGATGCAGACAATCCCCCAACTCGTTCAGTTGTACAAACAATGCAAACAACCGGAACCCCTAGCTGTGGTGAAAAGATATCATCACAACTCAGTACCGAATGGCAATACTGAGGAGGATCCTTTCTAAGCTGCACAAAGAAGAGAAAGCTCTGATTTAATTTACTTTAATAAAATTACAGTAAATACATGACAACAATGAATGCTAAAATAATGAAGTAAGTTTCAAACATAAACCAATGAATCAAGGATCAAACAAACACCTATCAACCACCACCCACCTAACTATCCTAATAATCGTTGAGGCGTCCTAAGCCGACTTCAACTCAACGGGTTTTTATAATTGTGCCAGTGCTCGTGCTAAGCAGAGAAATAATAGCCAGGTAGGCAAACACAGCCTTCCTGCAGCGCCTTGTAACACAAATATAAAACGCCCAAGTCTAATTTGTCCAGACTATCAGTTTGCCTGGGCCGAGGTAATCCTCCCTGTAACGGAAGACTAATACAGTCCTCCACCCTCTACTTCGAAACGAGCATCCCCTACAGACTGGACCCCTAGCTAAAAGCAATCACATGAAATAAATAATGATCGGCCGGGATCACCACACGCCACTGCAGGAATAATTTGAACAAAATAAAGAGTCTAGTTATCATGCCAGCGAGGAATAATTTTCTTACCCCTCCACCAGTACTAAAGTATACTGGCTACCTTAACAAAGCCAAGGTTGCGGCTATACTAAAATTAGCTAAACACAGAAGAGAAAAAACATTATATGGAAAACACAAATTATGCAGTCACAATACGAAGGAAAAACAAGCCACACACCCCTTGGAATCCGTCTGATGTTACGTTAAAATGCCAATAAATAAATAAATGCCAGTAACAAAATAATTTAATAAGCAATAGAAAAACGAGAGATAGTTGTTACTCCCTCGGAAACTAAAAGCGAACTGATTAGTAACACCTCGTTCTTAACATTAATCATCAATTACAAACCCCAATGTACTTAAAAAAACTAATGAAAGCATATGGTCCTCCCGGGATTCGAACTCGGGACACCACATCCAGAACATAAGCACCTAAACCATTACAACAACAACATAGTTAAATAAGCAAATAAACAAATGCTAGTAAGAGAAAAGCGAGAGGTAGCTGATACTCCCCCAAAAGTTGGAATCGGACTGACATTCATACAGCCGGAATTTACTAAGACCGGCCAAAGATGGCGCTACTTGTAACCAACATGATGGATGGTTCTTTATACAATGTAATCCTTACTTACAAATTATGCAACTATGACAAGTAGGACCACATAGGATTAAACAAATAAATACAAAATGCTTATACAACGCATACAATTATATGTGTACTGTATACATTTACCAGAAAAGCCCATTAATTTAATACTAAGTGGGTTACATCATTTCGTGGGAAAACGACTGACGCTCGCAGACGATAACCCACTGTATAGAGAATGGGAAAATCAAAGAAAAAACGCAATCGAACGAAATAATATGTTGGACAACATAACTAAAATACGATATTATAGTGATAATATCTATTACTACTTAAAGTCGTATTGAAATTACCGCAAGGCAGTGTAATATCATACAGTATTCACTATTTGTATTATATGACCAAGGCAACATACTAATATATGGACATTAATCAACTTAATTAAACTTACGATGGTGGGTCATCGTAACACTTTTTAATGCTTAACGACTGACTAGTGTACAAAACTATAGAAAAATATACAAAACTTTATCTATCTATCTATCTATTGCCTGACGCCGTGATCCCCGAAGGGGTGGCCACGAACGAACCGCCCCATGCACCTCTGTCCCAAGTAAGTTGACGCCCCTCCTCCCAACCAGCACCGCCTTCATCCATATACTTCCTCACTCCATCCTTCCACCTCTCTTTCGGTTTACCTCTCCCTCTCTGTCCTTCCACCTCGCTCTCTTACACCCTCTTAGTCATTCTCTCGCTTCCCATACGTTCCATATGGCCGAACCATCTCAAGGTGTTCCTTTTCACACTTTCCAGCACATCTACCTCCACACCACACCTCCTTCTTGCTTCCTCATTCGTCTGTCTATCCCTCCATGTAACTCCGCACACACTTCTTATGCTTAGATTAATCTATGAGACTTTGTCTCATTACAAATAAAGTGTTTTACTGAATAATGCCATTTCACAATAATTAGTCATACTTTTCTCAACTAATTACAACATTTAAGCGCAAAATAATGTTTATAATTTCACACCATTGTAAATTACACAAGCGTGTTCATTGTTTTGTGCTTGTAATAATAGTAATCAGTATATTTCGAGTTGGCAGCCAATAGAACTAAAAAATACAGTTCCTTATCCTAGACTTTACCAAGTCCTTATCCTAAGTAATCAACAGACTAATCTTGGATGCTAACGAAAGTGTCTACATACACCTAAGGGATTACGACGTAGCCAGGAGACTTTGAAGCCCCCAGAGACCTTGTCAGGGAAAATAACAGAGTGGATTCGAACCCCCACTGCCAAAACCAGTACTCCCAGTACAATGACTTAGCGCGTGCGGCGGCTGCTGTGACGTGTATATATATATATATATATATATATATATATATATATATATTATATGTGTATATCTGTGTGTGTGAGTTTACAAATAGCTATAGTGACTCGACGCGATCACTTCTCTTCATTCTACTGTAAAATAGTACTCCCCACATTATATTCTGAGAAATATGAATTCAGTTCCCTCATGGAATTCAAATTATGCCCGGTGGTCGATCGCATTTTTGTGTTAATTAATTTTAATCAAATTTGCATCTGATTAAGATGTGCTGCATGTGGGTTTTATATATTTTGTTTTATTTTGTTCGAAGGATGAAAGGAAATGATGAGTGCATCAATATGATAAATCTGGTTATGATTTTGCATTTTTACAGTGTTTTTCATTTAACAGCATTTTGCTGTTGCCAGCAAAGTATCATCAACAGGACACATGTTATTTGGACTTTTATTGAAACATCATTATTGACCATGATTGATTTGTATATCATTATTAAGTATGAACAAGTTTACGAGTTATCTGTAACAACTATTTATGTATCTATCTATCTATCTATATGCTCAGGCCCAATCCCCATTTTGGGGGTAGCCGACTCAAGACAGAGCAAGAACAGGGAAAACACAAAAACAACATAAAACAACAAATAAACACAGATAAAAAGCACAAACTCACACACATCCAGGTCACCCAGGAGAAGACCCAGAGACCAGGGTCACCAAGGTCGCTCCAGCACTCCCCCGGCCCCCGACCACCCGGAGAGGTTCCGATCTCGGCAAGCAGACATGCAGCGGAGCCAAAGCCACAAGCCCTCCTACCACACTTCCAGGCGCACCCTTCATATTAATCATCTCCCCGGGCCAGGCGCCTGATGGACTATTATCTAGTCCAACTTGCGCCCGACCCCTTACTCCAAATGACCACGTGTTCACTCAACTATTCACAAGCATGCTCCATTCACTCCTGTCCACCACCACTTCCCCTGCCTGATATATAGTCATTCCTCTATCATCCAAAGCCTTTCTTACACAGTCTCTCCATCTCAATGGGGGTCTTTCTGCCCTTCTATCTCCCCTTGTACCTGACTCACATATTCTCTTTATATTTATATACATATATTTTGTTCAGGTGTCCATTTTGTGAAAACGATGAAAAGTTGTTATGTTTTCAGTTAATTGAATATTTGAGCTAGCTTGTGATTACACTGATAATCGCTATTCACATAGGCAATGTTTCCTATAACAAGTGTTCCCCAAAAAATGTTTAAAGAGAGATGGGGAGCTAAAATCAAGATACGTTACAGTCAATATGTCTGGACACACGGAGTTTGAAGTAGTTTAAGTCATAGGATAAGGGAAAGATAGATTGAGGGATAGAGTTTGGAGTTGGCAAGGTAACCATTTCTAACGCAAGTCCTATTCCCTTATCTTTCATAATGGCTTACACACAACTGTAGAGGTATAGTCACTGTCAAGCATTCACGGTACAATACTGAACGATACCTATGAGACTGAGCGTTACCTAAGGAACTTCACCAAATACTTTCAAATCTTATTTGTTCGACTGAAAGTGTACCACGAATTCCTGACAGCGTGTTTACGAGTAATGATAAACACCAGTCGCCTCAAATTGTTTTAATTTATTTCCAGATATAACTTGCCCATCACATAATGTATTTGTCCCGTTCCATATATACAGTATATATGCAGTGGTGGGCACGGTTTCCGCTAATCAGCTAACAGCTAATAGCGAAGCAATTTTTTTCGTTAGCTGGTTAGCTTTTAAGCTAACTTTGAAAATCGTTAGCGGACCGATTAGCTTCCGCTAAATTTACTACCGCTAACTGTAAGTCCGATAACGATAATGTGTATTCACTGGTAAAACAAATAGTTGATTGATCAAAAACGTTTACAGACCCTAAAATGTCACCTACTTATGTGAGTATTTGCAACATTCATTCATTGAATTTGTGTTCAATATATCTTTTATTTTGTTTATTTTGTATTTGTTTTTCCTTCTTTCTTTGTTGCTGTAGTCTCTTTCCAGTTCCTCCAGGTGTTTTGTTTGGATTCATCTTGTTGGTGTTTCTGCACCCTGGTTGAAGTCTTCGGCATCTCATATAATAATAATTACACTGACTATATCACGGATTCACGGCACATTCACATGTAGAAAAATCTCTGGGCACGTTCTATTCGTAAGGTGCTGGCCTGTTCTCGTGTTGGCGGTCTCTGCTCGCCTCTCCTGTTCAGTCCTAGGCAGGCAGGCAAGCGTATTAACCCCCCCCAGACATATTATGTTCCAATAAGTCCAAGGAGGCGGGAGCCCGGTATCCTTGCCACCGCCTCGCACTACACTCACAACAACACTGCGGCCGTTAAAATTATCGGAGGTGGCTGAGGTTGCCACTAACGGTTTTATCGTAAGCTAACTTATCGGACTTACTGAGCTCCATATGACGCACTAGCGTCATATAACTTATTAGAGAGCCATGAAGATAAGTTAATATGACGCACTAGCGTCATACGAGTTTTTGGCGCACTCGGCCATATGACTCGATCG
>CM064482.1:13739199-13807040 GCA_032716605.1 Paralithodes platypus
AGGTATCCATTGTTCATGATGAGGGGGGATTGTCACTATTTTTGAAGTGACAGCTTGAGTCGTCTGTATGAGACATATGGTTGGTTGGTCTTGTTTCTCCTGACTGATACTAGATTTTAACTCAGGGGTTACGTTTTTCAGGGCTCCAACAGTTGGAGTGACATTAGGCGTGGTGATTTTCTTGATTGCTGTTTTTTTGTTTTTCTTTTTTGTTAAAGCAAAGGGGAAAACTTCAATGTTCTTTGTTTACAGTCAATGTAGACTTGCAGGGAGGTGAGTAAGTCCAGACCCAAATATCCATCGTACTGGGTCTCTTGGGGGGCGTATATCATGAAAGAATGACATGTCCCGTGATTAGGAATAGGGGTGCTAACGTAAAGTGGGACAGTCTCTCCATAGTTAGGGATGATGCCATCATTAGCATCTATCAAAACTATGGTGAAGGGTTGAAGGGGGCAAAAGATTTGTGAAGCTGTCGGAAGAAAGAAGAGAAGAGACATGAACGGGAAGCCCCCGTGTCAATTAGAAGTCGAACTTTCACTCCATTTAAAGTAAGTTGCTTGTAGCTGGGAAGTTTCACAGTGTCTGTCTCATCGTGAGCCCCCGCCAGTTTGACAACTTGTGGAAGGTGGTGGATTAAAAATCCAGGGTGTCACGAATATCTGTAGTGTCCTGTACTACTTCAGGTTCTTCGTCATTTTCTTAGATCCCTGGGGTCCCATCTTCATTTATAGTGGCCAAGGGTCAGGGCTTAATCCAGGGAATCTGAGCCCATATAGCAGGCAACCTGGACCTCCGCTTGGTCAATTCCGTAAATGATTTCTTCAGTGATATTAAAGAACATTGGGAAGTGCATGGCTTCCAGTCAGAGGGGCGAATTCGGGCCCATTCATCAACTTTTTCAAATTTAATTATCATATCACCAGGATTGAAGTCAAATTCATATCTTGTCATCCTGATTTAACGTTGCACTAAATTATGTATTTATTCAGGCCGACCGCAGTAACTTTGACCCTAACCCCTTGCGCGGCAGCTTTTGACCACCTACCTTGCCGGGTGACCCCCATTGGTATTTTTAGCCAAGCTTACCTGCGCGCACCTGAGGATACGATCTCAGTTGCCCACATTTGTTCATGTTTACTCCTCTCTGTGTACACTTGCCACGTATACAGTATATATTGTAATCATATATCATGCTTTATCTTGTATAATGTATATATTTCATATTTGATGCTTTGTAAGTGACACATTTATTCATGAAGGAGTAAAATGTAGTTCATTCTTTCCAAGTCACCAGTTATTTTCCATTGGACTTATACTCTATAGTTAAGATCCGGATGTGCCATGACCCTGTATCTAGTGTTTAAGAAATAAAAACTAGTGTACTTACTTTGTGTGTTTATTGTGTTTGGGAGTGTGATTGAGTAATCTAGAAATATTAATAATAATGCTAGTTGTGATCCTGTCGAGCAGGATTGTATTCTGAGTATCCGAAGCAAGGAACTTATGAGAATAAACCTTTAAAGCAAATTGGATTACAACGACGCATAACACTGGCGGCAGCGGTGTCTTGCTACGGCAACGGCATAACAGCTTTGTTTTCTAGATTATTGTTACTCAATCAACCTCAGATACAAGATTCAACATGGCTGGTAAAGCACTGGACATTATTTCTTTTAAACCAGAGGATCATGACATCAATACATACCTAGAAATTGTCAAACCTGTCCTGGATATTATATTCAGGGAAGATGCAAATGCAAAGATTCACACGGTAGTGATGAAACTAGGTAAGCATGCGGCTCTCGTATCCGGATATGTACGTGAAACTCCTCAGTTGACCTGGCCACAGTTTCAAAATTACACTAAATTAGCTATCAACCCATCATTAGGTCAGACGATAGCGGACCGTCACTTTCACGAGGTCAAGTATTCAGGGAATTTAGATAACACGATCAGTCAATTAAATCAACTGGCCGTGTCAGCATTTCTTGATGATGCTACAGCTCAACGAAAGAAAGGAGTGTTTAAAGCACTGTTGAGGCTATTACCTATCGCAGTAGCAGATCATTTTGCTATAGCAGAACCCAAGGGTTATGAGGAAGACATGCCAGTAATTCGGCGTATCTTGGCTTTGAGAAAAACAAAGGAACGTGACAAGATCGCCGTCATCAGCCGAGCTACCACTCACCCGTCTACATCACCTTCACCTAGCCCTGCGGTGGCACGTCCAAGTGAAAAAGTTGAGGAATGGGCCCGAATTCATCCCTCTGACTGGAAGCCATGCACTTCCCAATGTTCTTTAATATCACTGAAGAAATCATTTACGGAATTGACCAAGCGAGGTCAAGGTTGCCTGCTATATGGGCTCATATTCCCTGGATTAAGCCCTGACCTTTGGCCACTATAAATGAAGATGGGACCCCAGGGATCTAAGAAAATGATGAAGAAGGAAATGTTGAAGAACCTGAAGTAGTACAGGACACTACAGATATTCAGGACACCCCGGATTTTTAATCCACCCCCTTCCACAAGTTGTCAAACTGGCGGGGGCTCATGATGAGACAGACACTGTGAAACTTCCCATCTATAAGCAACTCGCTTTAAATGGAGTGAAAGTCCGACTTCTAATTGACACGGGGGCTTCCCGTTCATGTCTCTTCTCTTCTTTCTTCCGACAGCTTCACAAATCTTTTGCCCCCTTCACCATAGTTTTGATAGACACTAATGATGGTATCATCCCTAACTGTGGAGAGACTGTCCCACTTTAGATAGCACCCCTATTCCTGATCACGGAACAAGTCATTCTTTCATGATATACGCCCCCCAAGAGACCCAGTAGATGGACATTTGGGTCTCGACTTACTCACTTCCCTGCAAGCCTACATTGACTGTAAACAAAGAACAGTGAAGTGTGCCCCTTTGCTAAAAAAACAAAAAACAAAAAAACAATCATTATGAACAATGGATACCTATCCTCCGTACATTACCTGGTGATGTTATAATGACTCCGAACCTCCAAAGTCCTTTCGACAGAGATTGCCTGACCGCTCCAGCCCTTTTTTCTAGCCAATTAAATTGCAATAACATTGCCAATATCTCAGATCAGCCTATCACATTACCTAAAGGTTTAGCAATCGGAGAACTTGAAACATATGCAGAAGAACTATCCTTGCCCCCAGAAAATACATCTCCCTCTTTTTCCCCACTACCTGACATTCCTTCTCATTTAACCCCTCAACAACAAATTGACTTACGTGACTTGATGACTTCATTTCAAGACATCTTTGCCACCTCCAGTCGAGACGTCGGGAAAACTGACGTACTTCACCATTCCATCCATACTGTAGGACAGCCAATAAAACGGACGATCCAAAGAAAAAATCCAATCCAACGACAAGAAGAAGAATTGCAGGTGAAAGACATGCTAGCAACAGGAGTTGTACAATACTTCACTAGTCCATGGTAATATCCAGTGGTACTCGTCAGAAAAAATTATGGATCCACCAGGTTCTGTATAGATTACAGACAGCTTAATGACGTAACCATCAAAGACACTACACCATTACCTTGCATTGACAACTCTTTAGATTCCTTACTAGGCGCTAAATGGTTCACCACTCTCGACTTACAAGCCGGATATTGGCAAGTACCCGTACTTCCGGAACAACAAAAGAAAGCGGCTTTTGCTACCAGCCAAGGAAGATTATATGAATTCACAGTACTGCCTTTTGGCCTATGCAACGGCCCAGCCACCTTTTCTAGACTCATGGAATCTGTATTACAAGGATTAACCTGGGAAACTTGTTTAGCTTATTTTGATGACAGCATTTTTTTGGGTAAAACCTGGGCTGAACATATTCAAAGACTCAGACAAGTATTTCAACGGATTCGAGATGCTAAATTAAAACTCAAACCATAGACTACAGTAAATCTGGACTGGACACGAAAATGGAACTTTGCAGTAAGGGACCCAAAATCAGTGAACAAACCAAGTTCGAGCCTCGAAACCGAGAAAATATCAAATTTTCGCGGCTTCGAGGTTCGAAATTGAGGGTTCGTTTTTTTATTTTGGGTCCCTTACTGCAAAGTTCCATTTTGGTGTCCAGTCCAGCTCTACTGCAGTGTATGCTCAAACCTATTTAGCTCAGAAAGAAGTTAAATTCCTAGGCCACATAGTCTCGGAAGAAGGAATTGTCCCGGATCCAGAAAAGTTACAAGCAATCAGTACCATAACCCCTCCCACCAACGTAAAGGGGGTCCGAGCATTTCTTGGACTAGCGTTATACTATCGTCGCTTTGTGAAAAACTTTGCCACGATTGCCAAACCACTCCATAATTTAACCAAGAAAGAAGAACCATTTTTATGGACAAACCAATGCCTTCAAGCATTTAACTCCTTGAAAGAAATGGTAGTAGCCTCTCCAGTCGTTTCTTTACCTGATTATTCCAAACCATTCCGTCTCTACACCGATGTTTCACAGTTTGGTATTGGAGCAGTTCTGGGTCAAACCAGAGAAGGAAGAGAACACATTATTGCATGTGCCAGCCGAACTCTCAACCCAGCTGAAGTAAACTATCCCGTCACAAAGAGAGAATGTTTGGGGATAATTTGGGCTCTACAGCATTTCAAACCTTATCTAGCTGGTGTCAAAGTCACCATCGTTACGGATCACCACGCCCTCCAGTGGCTACGCAAATCTGACACTAAGAACTATCTAACCGTCGGATGGCACAAATCGTTGGAAGAATTCGATTTTGAAATCACCTACAGGCCCGGAGTGTTGCATACGAATGCTGATGCTTTATCTAGACTTCCAACTGAATCAACAGCAAATACATCCACCCCAGAACCTGATACTCAAACCATTCGAGCCATTCACCACCAAGATTCGACAGACCAAGTTCAACAACACCTTGTTATGCTAGCCAGCTTGCCAGAATGCACTCGTAACTCGCTAGTGCTCGCCAGGGCAGTGATATGGGCTACAATAATCGTAGAACGATGTTCTTTCTTTCATAGAGTTCATGTTGTCACAGACAGATCAGTGGTGGTCTTTATTCTTGCCTGTGACACTTGGAAGTATTTTATATCATTCATAGAATATAAGATGCATTGTGTGAAGTTAAAGGAGAAAGAGCGAGGTAGGCAGTGAGGGGGTAGTATGTGCGTGTGTATGTACGTTTGCCTCCCTCGCTCGGAGGAGTTTCCCACGCTTGTGAGTGGTCGGCGGGCCTGACGCGTCACGTGATGCCTGCTCCTTGTGACGTAGTCGTCTGTGATTGGGTGCCGCTGCCTTTGTTAGTGCTGGGGGGGCTCCTGCCGTGTTTCTCGTGCATAGCTTGGCACGGCGTGCTTGGTCCTAAATGTCCGTTGCAATCTGTCCCCCAATCTAACCCCCTATACTACTTTCTCTCTCTCTCTGAACTTCTTCTTTTTCATACTTCCATCTTTATTCAATTACTTATCCCTTCTGGTTCTGCATACGACTTCCATAGTCGGCCAGTCGTACTACCAGCACCAGCTCTCACATTTATGTTTGCACTAGCGTTAGGGATTAGTAGAGTCATAGTCATATGGTAGCCTAGTGTTCGGGTGCTTCTAATTAGTGAGCTGTTCTTTCCCATTATTTAATGCTAGACAGTGGAAGGTATCTTTGGTTGTTGTCTGAGTTATGTATGTGGCAAGTCAGAGCCTGCACAACATCGACGAAGCTAGCTAGCCTGTAACCCTTGTGCATATTTTCCTTTGCGAGTGTAGCAGTATACAGGTGAAGGGCTTTTGCCTATACTTACCTGTATGCTTGCTACCTCATTTTGTTGACCTTTGTGGAGCGCCAGGGCAAGACCAGATACTAGAGATCTGGACTTTCCAAGAGAGCCTCAAAGTCACTTAACGTAACATAAGGGCAATCTGTTCAAGGGGAGACAGTAGGCTACGAGCATGCTTGCGCTCTGCCTAGTTTCCTAGTACCTGTTATGCCACTGCTAGACTTTATTAGTGAGAAAGACAGCATTGTGTTTATTAACTTTCATTGTGTATGCTTTAGGAATTATTCACGCCTTATTTTAGCCAAGGTTGATGCATAGTGCACAACCCGGTTTGGCTGTTACGTTGGCTAAGGAAGTACTGTTTTTGAGTGGTTATTATTAGTGTTGTCAGAGAGTTGTTGCACTCCCTTGTTATATATATGTATCCTACTTATTGGTGTATTTAAGATACACGCTTTGGTGTCCTGCCCCTGCATTTATGTCTGTTCTATATTAACCCTTAATTAGCGGCGAGCAACATAAGTCGAGTTAAAAAAAGCTGGACTATGTGGCGGCGCTCGACATAGGTCGAGTGGCAATTTCAGCACGTAATGTGCGTGAGAGAGAGACAAGTGGTGGCAGGAGACTAGCGAGCGTATGACTGCTCCAGACCACCGCGGCGAACCTACTGACACAAATCTCAGCTCCCTCCTCCCTCTCTCACTCGCTACATACTCAATTATGTACCGAAACTACCGAATTACCTGCTTTTTGCACTCGCGTTGCACGGTTATTGCAAGAAAACTATCCATCATACAAGGATCGTTATGGTGTCATTCGAAAGCTCTGTTTATGCCCTTTCAGGGATAGGTACTTGTTTTACGTTCTGGGTCTTATTTAGGCATGAAAATGATCACGTAAACAGCCCTATTTTGGCTAAAAACACCCCGCTGTGCGGTACATATAATAAACCGCATAGGCCGCTCGTAAGGTGTTAACGAGCATCTTAGAGCATCAGACCTTTTCAGAAGATTCCTTATCTGATTGCTGTAGGACTAGACTTCCAGTGTTTTCATAGAGCATTGAAGAGTTTAGTGTTGAGTACTGACTCACACTAAATTTAATGTAAGCATTTATTCCTTTATTAAATCTTATATAGTTTATTCAAGCATTGTTATTACTTAAGAGCATAAATTATTCATAACGTAAGTACTCCTGTTGTGAGTTGGCTGTACCGTCACCGGAAAGCCTTTGTAGAAGTGCACTAAAACCTAGTTAATTGGTACCCCGTTATCCAGGAGATTAACTCTGAAGGGTTTTAAGTGTTTTTGTTCACCGGCGTAATAGTTTGAGGGTTTTGGAATTAGCGTACCGTTGTTGCAGATATAGCCTATCATCTAGTCCATCATTAAGTGCCCTTGTTAATTCGTAGTGCCGGTCGTAACAAATGGCGACCTTAGACCAGAATATAGTGAACTGAATATTGCATTTTGTTTTGGAGAAATCTTATTGCCATTTGGGGTTGAATTTATTTCTCGCATTGTTGGCAGTAGACATTGTTTTGAGGATATATAGAACTTGTTGGAGTTATTGGTGACCTAGTATTGCACTCAAGAACCTCTTCAAATATTTTTTGGTGAATAAAGCTACGCAAGAGTTTGGCTACTTTTGTCTTGACTGAGAATTGTTTTTGTTGACTCCATCATGTCACTGAACGGGTCTGAGCATAGTGAGGGCACAGTGCGAGAGGCAGGCGAGGAGGTGGAGAAGGTGGAGTTGTTAAGCGTCGTTCGGGTGGTGAACAATGAGGAGGATGCTCGGATATTTTTGGAGGAGCCTGTGTCAGCGGATCGTGTGTCGGGGCTAGACCGGTATGGACTGCAGTGTGTAGCCACGGTCTTAGGGTTTCCCGGTACTAGCGGTTTGTCGAGAAGTGAGCTGATTGCCTGTGTGCTGGGTGGGGTGCATGGGGGTTTGGGTGGAGCGGGAGCTGGGGCACCTTCGGCCCAGCCCCCATTCCACTCGACTCCTATCATGGCCCCCCCTCGGGCTCCGGAGCTGGGTACATTCCCGCAGGCCGATGCCCGTTGGCGGTTGGGTATGCCTCTAGGTGGCTCACGGGGTGGGTCCCCGATAGTAGCACCCCCTCCTCAGGGTTTGTCTGCCGAGATGTTGTTTCAGCTCGAGCTCGCCAAACTTAAGCAGCAGGAGCGACAGGCTGAGCTTGAGCTCGAGCAGAAAAAGCATGAGGCTGAGCTCAGACAGCAGCAGCAGCAGCAGCAGCGAGAGGCTGAGCTTAAGTTTGAGTCTGAAAGGTATTGTGCCGATGTTGATCTAGAGAAAACTCGTGTAGAGGTGACAAGGAACCGGGTCGTCCAGGGGGGTCGAGCCCATGACCAGTCCCTTTCGCATCTACTTAAGTTGGTTCCAGTGTTTGATGAATTAGGAGTAACATAATTTTTTCTCCGGTTCGAAAAAAAGTGCCAGGAGCACCAATGGTCCGAGGAGAAGTGGGCAGCCCTTGTTTCTTCACGATTGACGGGGAAAGCACTCAAGGCGTACGATGCCCCTAGATTCCTGTGTGAATTACGAGTTGTTAAAAGAGGCTGTCCTGAGGGCGTATGAGCTACAGCCAGAGACCTATAGGCTGAAGTTTAGGGCGGTTCCAAAAAGAAAGGAGAGTACTTTCCAGGAACACGGTAGAGAGCTGTCAGATGCATTTGAAAATTGGTTAAGGTCAGAGAAGGCAACTACTTTTGATTCAGTAAAACAACTAGTGTTGCTGGAACAATTTTTTAAATGTACTGGCAGTGACTTGACTCTTAACCTTAAAGAAAAGCGACCGAAAACTCTACAAGAGGCGGCTGAGCTGGCTGACCTCAGGTTGTCATTGATTCGCGGGTGCAGGTCTGCACAGAGAGCTGAGGCAGGTAACAAGGGGCGTACCACTCCACCCCCCCCCCGAATTAATGACACACTCAATTATTCAATCAAGAGTACTGTTGCCAATTATGAACCTAAGTCGAAACCCTTCCCATTTAAGAAAGGCCAGGGCCCTTACCCATCTCAGGGGAAGTCCAAGAGTGAGGTGGAATGTTTCAAGTGTCATAAGAAGGGGCATATTGCGTGCTCATATCCGAGCGCACCGCCTACAGCAGTGGTGTCACTAGTGAGCAACATTGGCGTGTCTTTGAGGTCTTCCACGTTTGCCCGGGGTAAACAGTCGGTTGCGAAGTCATCGCCGGTGCAGAAGCAGCAGGAGGGCTCGACACCCGTCCGTTATGTTTTTTGTGGTCATAGGGGGCACGGCACTGTGAGGTGGGCTGGTGTGAGGCATAGGCTTGAGTTGTTGCGTGATACGGGCGCTTCCCAGACACTTGTTAAGAATTTCACTGGCAAGCCAATTAACGCGGCTCGGGTTGTGGTGGTTCAAGGCATCAATGCTACGCGGTCTTACCCGCTGGTTAGATTGGAGCTTGAGGTAGACGGTGTGACACGGGAGTTAGATGTGGGTGTGGTGGAGAAATTGCCAATTGAGGGGGTCGACCTCCTTCTCGGCAACGACTTTGCGGTGCCCACTTCCGAGGTTCCACCCTTAGTCGTTACCGAGAGGGTGGCCGACACGAGTAGGGAGTGGCAAGAGTGGCTGGAGAGGTGTCAGATGCCGCAGATGGCTTGTGCTGTCACCAGTTCTCAGTCCGCTCAGGTGTCACAGCCTAGTACCCAAGTTCTAGGCCAGCGGAGGAAGGGTCGGAAGGAGAAAGTCAAGGCTGATCAGGTTGAGAGTTTGGATCCAGCGACACTCCTTGGTGACTCGGTACTTGCACCCATTATGAGGTCCGGAGTGGCCCCAGAACCTGTCCCCCCTAGCGACATGGTTGGGCGTGATAGCACTCCGCGACAGAAACGTTCCCAGGCGAAGCAGGCCCGGCTTGAGCAGCATAGTATTGGGGGTGGCCACAAGTTGATTCAGGAGCACTTAGATAGGTTGGCACCCTCGGATATATGTCGGTTGCAAGCGGAAGATCCGGGGCTTGAGAGTTGTGGGAACGGGGCGATTGAACTCGATGAGGACGGGGATGCAAAGTCGGGAGATTTTGTTCATGTTGGGGGAATCCTGTACCGCCGATTTTTGGATCCCAGACATAGTTGGGATGGTGGGGCAAGAGTGGTTGACCAGTTGGTGGTTCCTGAGAAGTGTCGTGATAGCCTGTTGCGGTTGGCGCATGATGTTCCATTGGCAGGTCACTTGGGTGTGAGAAAAACGTTGGCTTCGTTATTTAGGTTGTACTGGTGGCCAGTTATTAAAGCCCAAGTTTCGGCATGGGTGGCGATGTGTGGTACCTGCCAGAGGGTGGGAAAGCCCAATCAGAGCATACCTAAGGCTCCGTTGCACCCAGTGCCTGCTATTGGTCCGCCCTTCAGCAAGGTTATCATCGACATGGTAGGCCCTCTGCCTCCCACTAGTGCAGGTAACAGGTTTTTGCTAACCCTCATGGATGTCTCCACTCGCTACCCTGATGCATACCCTATGAGAAATGGCAAGTCTAAAACTGTTGTGCGAAATTTGCTGTTGTATTGCTGGAGGTACGGGTACCTGCAGGAAATTCAGTCGGACCAAGGGTCGAATTTCACGTCCACACTCTTCAAACAGACCATGCAGCATCATGGGATTCATACGGTTGTCTCTTCAGCTTATCACCCAGAGAGTCAAGGGGTGTTGGAAAGATGGCATTCCACCTTGAAAAGCATGTTGCGGTGCTACTGTTTGGAGAACGGCAAGGATTGGGACCTGGGGCTCCCATACGTTTTGTTTGCGGCAAGAGAGGTACCTGGGGAGAGCCTTGGGTTTAGCCCCAAACGAGCTAGTTTTCGGCCATCAGGTTAGAGGTCCTCTGAGCATGGTTAAAGAAATCTGGGAAGGGACTGTGCAGCCATGTTCTCTAATTAAGTATGTCCTCGAGAGTAGAGACAGGATGCTGAAGAGCCTGGAGTTGGCAGGGAGAAATTTGGTAGATAATCAGGCCTTGATGAAGGATTGATATGACACTAAGGCAAAGCTCCGGGAGTTTGTGGATGGACAGGAGGTTTTGGTCTTATTGCCCTTAGTAGGCCATCCCCTGTCGGCTAAGTTTGTCGGTCCTTACAAGGTCGTGCGCAAGTTGTCTGACCTAGATTACCTTGTGGCTACTCCGGATAGGCGGAAGAAAAATCAGCTCTGTCATGTGAACCTGCTAAAAGAGTTTGTGAGGCGCCCACCTGAGCAGCCTACTGTCCCTGTGTTGGCTTGCAGCGGCCAAGGTGGAGAAGGATAGGGGGGCAGTGAGGCACAGGTGGAGGAGAGCTGGGATTGTCATGTCTCGGCGGATCAGTGGGCGGGGAACACGAACCAGGTGGCTGTTGAGGCGCTAGAGCACCTGCCTGAGCAACAGCGTTCAGCGATCCAGCACCTATTCTGTTCATATCCCACTGTGTTTGCCGAGCACCCAGGCCTCACAACTCATGCGGTGCATGATGTGGACATTGGAGACCAACCCCCCTTTAAATCAGTGCCTTATCGTGTACCTGCCATTAAACTTCCGGCTCTCCGAGCGGAGTTAGGCTACATGTTGGAGAGAGGACTGATAGAAAAAGGGGCGGTTAGGTGGACATCTCCCGTCACTCTGCAGCCCAAACCAGATGGCAAGGTCAGGTTTTGCATTGACTTCAGGCGGTTGAACGGTTTAACTCCCACCAATGCCTACCCTCTTCCCCGCGTAGATGACAGTGTTGATAAGATCGGGTGTGCACGTTACCTCACCAAAGTGGATCTTGTCAAGGGTTACTGGCAGGTGCCGTTGTCTGAGCGGGTGAAGCAGGTGTGCGGTTTTGTGGTGGATGGGAATATTTACCGTTGCAACGTTATGCCGTATGGGCTGAAGAATGCACCTGCAACTCTCCAATGCCTGATGAACGAGTTAGTGGCGGAGATCCCTAACTGCACCGTTTATCTTGATGATGTGATAATTTACGACGATGACTTTGAGAGCCATTGCGAGCACATCGGGGCGCTGTTCAGGAAGCTAAGTGACGCTCATTTGGTGGTCAATCTGGGCAAATGTGACTTTGTTCGGGCAACTGTGCAGTATCTGGGGTTTGTGGTAGGGTTAGGCCAGGTGTGCCCCCCCCCCCCCCCTTTCCAAGATACAGGCTATTAACCAGTTCCCCAGGCCGACCACCAAAAGACAGATCATGAGGTTCTTGGGCATGATCGGGTATTACCGCAGATTCATCCGCGGGTACTCCTCGGTGTTGGTTCCTCTGACAGACTTATTGGCAAAGACAAAAAAGTTTGGGTGGGCACCTGAGTGTGAGAAGGCTTTTTCACTGGTAAAGCATCTGATGTGCACTCACCCCATACTCAGGGCCCCAGACTTTTCAAGACCTTTTCAGCTAGCGACAGATGCTAGCGGCGTAGGGGCTGGTGCCGTCTTGTTACAGACAGATACGGAAGGTGTGTAACACCCAGTAATCTTCTTTTCGAAAAAGTTCAACTCAGCACAAAAGAACTATTCGGTAGTAGAAAAGGAGCTTCTGGCTATTGTGCTGGTGCTCAGGCACTTTGAGGTGTATGTTTCTGCTTTTGGCCCAGTCGTGGTGATTTACACTGACCACCACCCTTTGAAGTTTTTGAATCAGTCCCACAACCGGAATATGAGGCTAAGTAGATGGTCTTTAATGTTGCAGGAGTATAATCGGGACATTCGCCATATTGCCGGTTGTGACAATGTGGTAGCTGACTGTTTGTCCAGGGTGGAGGACCCAGGGTAGATCACCACAGGTGTGTTTGGTGGAGTGGAGAAAAATTAGGCTTGCCCCTGTAGTGCTATGCCGCCAAAAACACTATTAACACCTTACGAGCGGCCTATGCGGTTTATTTATATGTACCGCCCAGCGGGGTGTTTTTAGCCAAAATAGGGCTGTTTACGTGATCATTTTCATGCCTAAATAAGACCCAGAACGTAAAACAAGTACCTATCCCTGAAAGGGCATAAACAGAGCTTTCGAATGACACCATAACGATCCTTTTATGATGGCTAGTTTTCTTGCAATAACCGTGCAACGCGAGTGCAAAAAGCATGTAATTAGCCACTTTCCCGATACAATTCCTTATATAGCGAGTGAGAGAGGGAGGAGGGAGCTGGGATTCGTGTCAGTATGTTCGCCGCGGTGGTCTGGAGCAGTCATACGCTCGCTACTCTCCTGCCACCACTTGTCTCTCTCTCTCAGCAACATTACGTGCTGAAATTGCCACTCGACCTATGTCGAGCGCCGCCACATAGTCCAGCTTTATTTAACTCGACTTATGTGGTGAGCCGCTAATTAAGGGTTAAAAATATAAAAAAACTCACATAAAAACTCTTTCTTTTTGATAGTATATAAGTGCAGTATATCACAACAAGCATCTAAGACACTCTGTGTTGTTGTCTTAGTAGGCTAGGCTTGGTGAAGCTTGCTCGTTGAGCGTGATATAATTATTATGATGCTATTATTTTGGGGAAGTGTTGTGCAGATTTTTTTTTATAATTCAGTGTTTTATGTTTGTGATCGTGCCTTGTTTTCACAACTTGTAGTCTAGTTGTCAAATGGTGATTTTGGGCCTAACCTGGAAAATTGGTCTGCACAATTTTTGTTTGCATGAAGTTCGTCTCTTATATGTATAGATTAAAAGAACAAGTGATGCCCCCTTGGCACCATTGAGCATTTTAAATTATTCAAGATGGCGGGCAGGGTACTTATAAAAATATTTAATCACATTATTCACATATTATATTGGTGTTTATGGGCTTGTGTAAGTTATTAGGGATGAACAATGAAATTACCTTATGTAATCTGATTATATACTTGTATATCTAGAATAATCATAGTAAGCAAAATTATGATTGCTCTATGTACAGTTGCGGAAGATAATATCGATCACCCTCCGAGTTTTTCTTATGCAACTACAAATTATAAAATAAATTTTTGAGAAGCGTTCATTTACATCAAATTAAACAAATTATGAGAGAATTAATTGTAAACTTTCATAATGGCAGTATATGCAATCTGAATTAAACAAAATAATAATTAATATATGTAACACAATATCTTTTCACTCATGTTCTTCATCACTTCCACTTGTGTAGTCATCTTCACTGTTTTCTATAGCATCTTTGGTCCACCTACGTTGACAATTACCTGTACTGAAACACTTACAAAAGATTGTACATGCAAGGTGAGATGAAAAACATGTACACTTCCCTGTTGTGCATGCCTGGTCAGATAAACAACCAAAGCATATCATTTGAAGCACGTACGCAGGTGCTGGGGGTTTATCTAAAGGAAGAGTCAGAGGAACAAGTGATTTTGACTTGTTATCTTTGCTCCATCCATACCTTGTTGGATCAACTTCAGGAGGATCAGCAGCCATAGCACTCTTCCAGATACACGTTTGAAGATGCGCTCTTTTTACATTTTCAGCAAAAGCCTCTGAGGTTGGTGGCAAGGTTTGTAGGTTAGGTGTCCTTCTGATGTTTTTTTCCCCGTTTTGGCCAACCAAACTTCATATCTGACGTCAGACATACTACAAACTGCTTTCACTCCATAACAATCAGAAAGAAAATGTGTTGCCTCTGTAATAACTTCATTTATGTCAGCATTCATATTACCAAGTTTTTCTACTTTGCATCCTTTTTGCAGTTTCTTCACTACAGTTGTTTTTCCCACTTAGTTTAGCCACAGTATCACATCCAGAAAGTGCATGAGTGGCTAGTAAGTGGGGCACAATAACCGAATGTTTTCTTGCTATTTCACCAATATCTACTAATGTTCTTTCAGAACTTGTTCCTTCCATGAGAAGAGAGCATGACAGATTCATAACCACATAATAGTGAAGCAGCAATACAAACACATCAGTATCATCACAGACTACCAAGGCAATTTTGTCTCCATTTGAAACTGCATTCACAACGTGCTGGGGAATAATAACATCAGCTTCCTCATGGCTTGTTCTTAAGTCCACCCGATCAAAGACCTTTCCTGAGCATATTTCTTGAGGAACCATCGAAGATCCTGTGATTATCAACTTGTGTTGGAAGCCTTCCTTGTCAGTGGGAATATTCATTGCTTTCTCTTTGAGCTGCTCACATATCATATCAATGAGCTGGACCTTGTTTTCAGTAATGGTCAGAACAGTCTGCTGTGCAGGGAGTGGTGCATTAAGTTTTAGTAATGGTCAGAACAGTCTGCTGTGCAGGGAGTGGTGCATTAAGTTTTAGTAATGGTCAGTCTGCTGTGCAGGGAGTGGTGCATTAAGTTTTAGTAATGGTCAGAACAGTCTGCTGTGCAGGGAGTGGTGCATTAAGTTTTAGTAATGGTCAGAACAGTCTGCTGTGCAGGGAGTGGTGCATTAAGTTTTAGTTTATGGCTGATTACAGACTTCGTTCTGCTTTTTCTCATCAAGCTTTTGATACTATATTCATAGTACCTGTCAAAAATCAGGTACATATCACATCTACTCAGTCGTTGTGAAACATAACCCCAATAAGCATCGATGAACTCTTGCAATGTTGCATTCTTTGGCCAATGGATACACCATAATATTGCACACCCATCAATAACAATCACATCTGGATTAAGTGCATTTCTTGTAGACTTAAGAAGCTGGAGTTTTCTCTTTAGCACTGATTTAGAAGTTGCTGCCCTCATTTCCCCATTATCCTTAAACATTGATGTTGGAAGAGGAGCCAGTTCATGGTTGAACAATTCTTTCAGGTCAATGTCTCTTGTTGATATCAGTTCCATCACTCTTGAGAAGATCAGCTGGGTGTCATAGATAATACCATCTCCACACTTCACTCCTTTCCTGCTGACAGCCATTGTCACCACAGAATTCTTCAATGGGGCATTGAAACCCTCTGGCCAAGATTGCTCATACTTTAACATTTGGGTTCTTCCAATGTTTATGGCATCATCAACATTTACAGAGTCGTTCTTCAGGATCTAGAGGGTGAATACAGAGTTGAAGCTTTTCACGGATATTTTTCCTGTCTCTTGCATCAGACGCAATTCTTGCTTCTCTTTCCTCCTTGTGTGAAGTGATGGTATTGTCCAGTGTAGTAGCATCTCTCATATCATTCAAGTCTTTTAGGAGGCGGCTGCATGTATGGAGACTGAGAGCCCAGCGCTTCAGGGCATTGGGACTCAGTGTAATCCCAATCATCCCTCCTGGACCATGACCATGGTCATGGTCATGAACATGGTAAAAGTTGTTTCTATGAACATATCAGACCAAATAGCATTCCACAGACCAGACTTATGCCGCATCACATGTTCACCTTTTCTAAACCTTGATTGTACCTCCTCAGGAAGTTTCTCCATTGATCGCAAGTAATATAGCCCATACCTCCCATAATTTACATGTCTTACTGCGAAGAAGTAAGGCATCATTAAACCAACTGCCTGCAGATGCAAGGTCCATTCTCCTTCTCTTTCTGCTCGAACAAAGAGCATCATAATCATTACAGGTTTGATTAAACAATCTAACCAAAGCTTGCTTGTCCTACTATGTTTTGCTCTCTTTTCCAGGACCTCCATCATATCATCATAGCATTCAACATCCTGTAAGACACTGTGTAATACCTCCTCACTAACCATTCTCAAGGCTCTAATGATTTGGGGAAAGTTCTTTCCACTTAGCATTCGAGTTACTCCTCCAAAGGCAGCTTTCAATAAGTCTTCTAAACCAGTGTTGGCCATCAGTACACCAACGCAACCAACAAAGCTCATCAACATTTGCATGCCTCCAAGTCGAGGAACAAAGTTGGGGAACAATTGTGGATGCACCCATATAACATTGACCATGACCCGATACAACTGTTGATCAGCAGTGAACACTGTAAATGTCTGGCCACATATCATTGTGGGTCTTTGAGCTTCACACATTGCTGTCATCATGGTATCTGGGTCTGAAGGAACCATATCTATTAGAGGAGTGTACATGGCTGAGGTTGCAGGTTTCAGTTTCTTACCTTGTTCTCTTGCTAATCTGGTATTATAACCTCCATATTCTGGGGTTTTCGGTATACAAACTATACTCTTCAAGAACTGGAAATCCAAGTCTTGGGCTCTTCTCGTTAGGACCACTTGTTCACACAACACTTTCAGCTGTAGAACACTACGCTGAGCTTCTTGGGCAGGCATGCTTGGCTTTTTCGGCCCATAATAATGCTTTACTTTTAAGTCAGGTGTCACCTCTTTTTTCATGTCTTCTTTTACTATACGTGCTATTGATTCTGCTTCTTCCTGGCTGGCATTTTCATTCTTCTTCTCTTGTGTCATTAATAATGCAAGTGCATGTGTTGATTTGAGTCCATTCTGTGAAGATATGTTAGCGTCAAAGTTGTCGGCTACAGCTTGAATTAATCCCTCTGTTGATTTGCTAATGGCCCGAACTTTGCTATTCACATCAGCAGCAGCAGCTACAGCGGCAGATGCTTTAAACCGTAACACCTCATCATACGAACAAGTTACCCCAAAGTCGTGCAAGGCCTCAATTTTATTTTTTTCTCTAGTTTGTACACCAAGGGCTATCTGGAGAGATGTTGGCCTATTATTAAGAATGCTAGTGATCATATTACTTATAAGCAGAGCTGGGAGTGTGTCCTCAAGTTTTGGTGATATACTAGATAAGAATGAAAGCAAAGTCATACTGGCTTCTTCCTTGGCAATGATTTTGTCAATTGTTGTTTTATATGTATTTCTTGTAGGATGAAGCTCTTTACATTCTCGAACCACTTGTTTGGCTAGAGTATCTATAACCTGGTCATCTTCATGTGATTCATCTAATGTCAGCAAACTAGAGGCAGTGGAGCGAAATAAAACAATGTTGGCTAGGCCAGGTGATGAAAACACTACCAAATCATCACCAAAGAATTCAGCTATGCCTTTTAGAAGTGTTTTCCCTGACAAAAGTACCCCCCCATAAGATTTGTAAGTTTCAAAGAGTTGCATAGACGACCATACTTGCAATTTATTAGCACTCATGTTATTCACAATATCATCCAAGGCGGGATCTTTTTTCTGGCCATAATCATCTTTGGAGACACTTGCAATATATCGTTGAGCCATAAATCTTTCCTACAGTCATCATGGTAACGAGCATCAGCTGCATGTAGGTCACTAATGGATCCCATGACACATATTTTGACTGCATTAGCATGGTGATCACTACATTTTTTACAAACTTCAAGGATTGCCTCTTTAAAAGATTGACTTGGCCGATCTGCAGTTCTACACAAATAAGCTTTACGCCACCGAGCTGGGTTCTTGGGGTCAAGGCACATGGCACATTTTTCTCCACAAAATAAGCAATGTTCACGGAAGTTAAAAATATCAGTATGAGATCGATGGCTACGTTTCAGTGGACGTAAATCAGTGGAAGATGTTTCAGCCCCCCTTTTTCTCAGGTGGCGTTTTATGTGATATGTAGATGTGTAGGGCGAGACGCAAGTTCTATGGCAATTCAGTGTTAAATAAGAATTTTCTGAAAGCTTCCTCTCAAGATCGTCATGAATGCTATGCTGTCTGACTTTGCTGGATTCTATAATTTTTCTTACACGATCAGGGCCACAGTCAGTTAATTCCTTGCCTGAAGCTGCACAGTCAAAAATGTCAGACAGATAACAGCATGCCATTTTCAAATTTTGTCCACAAACACGATATCGCACTCTGAAACAAAAGATAATTTTGTTTTTAAATTTCATTAAAATAGTTGCTTTATAACATGATATTTTATTTTATGAGTAAGATAATAGTTCAGCATTATTCCTCGGCATCAAAAACATAGAAATTGACACTTTTTATCTTCACAGCACCGTTTAAAATGGAATTCCATATTTTCGGGCGCCATATTGACCGCCATCTTGAATACCTTAAATTGCTCAAGGGTGCCAAGGTGGCATCAGTCAGATTCATCATCTAGACACCCTAACCTTGCAAAATATGCAAAAAATATAATGTGCAGATCACATTTCCAGGTTTTGACCCCTGCCGCCAGACTATTGGGAGAGTAGCTAGGTGATGCGGGGTTGGTGGGCATTCTGTCTGGTCAGATGTGGAGTTCATCTGAGGCTGAAACGTCCCACATCTTGGGCGAGGTGTTACGCTGGCCAGCTTGCCAGAATGCACTCGAACCTCGCTAGCGCTCGCCAGGGCAGTGATATGGGCTACAATAATCGTAGAAGGATGTTCTTTCTTTCATAGAGTTCATGTTGTCACAGACAGATCAGTGGCGGTCTTTATTCTTGTCTGTGACACTTGGAAGTATTTTATATCATTCATAGAATATAAGATGCATTGTGTGAAGTAAAAGGAGAAAGAGCGAGGTAGGCAGTGAGGTGGTAGTATGTGCGTGTGTATGTACGTTTGCCTCCCTCGCTCGGAGGAGTTTCCCATGCTTGTGAGTGGTCCGCTGCTTTTGTTAGTGCTGGGGGGGCTCCTGCCGCATTTCTCCTGCAGAGCTTGGCACGGCGTGCTTGGTCCTACATGTCCTTTGCAATCTGTCCCCCAATCTAACCCCCTATACTACTTTCTCTCTCTCTGAACTTCTTCTTTTTCATACTTCCATCTTTATTCAATTACTTATCCCTTCTGGTTCTGCATACGACTTCCATAGTCGGCCAGTCGTATTACCAGCACCAGCTCTCACATTTATGTTTGCACTAGCGTTAGGGATTAGTAGAGTCATAGTCATATGGTAGCCTAGTGTTGGGGTGCTTCTAATTAGTGAGCTGTTCTTTCCCACTATTTAATGCTAGACAGTGGAAGGTATCTTTGGTCGTTGTCTGAGTTATGTATGTGGCAAGTCAGAGCCTGTACAACATCGACGAAGCTAGCTAGCCTGTAACCCTTGTGCATATTTTCCTTTGCGAGTGTAGCAGTATACAGTGAACCCTCAAATTACGCGCAATTTATCTACGCGAAATAAAACTACGCTCTAACCACAATTGAGGACACAAATACGTAAGTATGCTCAATTATTCGAATGTACGCGCCGAGCGTACGAGCGTGAGTCGATTCGTATCTGTTGGAGAGTTTCGGGTAGCCATATTGACATGACGCCAAGCCCTCCAACGTCGTCACTGTTGACTGTGGAGAGAGACACATCTCCCGTACCAAACTATTATGTATCTATAAAGCACAACAGGATATTATGAATCTATTAAAAGACTGTTCTTCGTTTTACATTGCATGTATCATTTATTGAGCTAACAAAATCGGAAATGGAAAATCTGTTTCTGTTCGGTAGTTGGAGGCGAGATTGTTTACACTTCTTTCGAAAGTCGCTTCAAAGCCCACTGCTCTCCCCTGGCTAAATGATGTGAAGCCAATTCTTTAATATGTATATGAGCTATTGAACTATCTCACTTGACACTATGTAGGCTATTATGAAACTATAGGCTATACAGGGTGTATTACTTTTCGACTCAAAACTTTACCAGTAAGCCTAGGCGGCTAGGCCTATTATTTCGGTCGATCCGTTTCGGGCGCAGTGCTATCGATCGATGGCGCAGATCCAGCATTGCTCATCCACTACCAATGTGAGTTAATTTACGTTTGTGTCTTATTTGTATACATTAAATGTATTTTGTGTGGTAGATTAGGTTATGAAAACATATTTGTACAGTAATATGTTATATATTTGTGGATTTTAGGTGATGAAAGGTAGAAATAGTACAACTTTCGGTCGGACCCAGACCAATACCTATTTTCCCCATTTATATTTAACTCCCATGTACGCGCAAACGAACGTACGCGCCGACAGCACAGTACGCATCCCACGCGTAGTTTGAGGGTTCACTGTACAGGTGAAGGGCTTTTGCCTATACTTACCTGTATGCTTGCTACCTCATTTTGTTGACCTTTGTGGAGCGCTAGGGCAAGACCAGATACTAGAGATCTGGACTTTCCAAGAGAGCCTCCAAGTCACTTAACGTAACATAAGGGAAATCTGTTCAAGGGGAGACAGTAGGCTACGAGCATGCTAGCGCTCTGCCTAGTTTCCTAGTACCTTTTATGCCACTGCTAGACTTTATTAGTGAGAAAGACAGCATTGTGTTTATTAACTTTCATTGTGTATGCTTTAGGAATTATTCACGCCTTATTTTAGCCAAGGTTGATGCATAGTGCACAACCCGGTTTGGCTGTTACGTTGGCTAAGGAAGTACTGTTTTTGAGTGGTTATTATTAGTGCTGTCACAGAGTTGTTACATTCCCTTGTTATAATTATATGTCTCCTACTTATTGGTGTATTTAAGATACACGCTTTGGTGTCCTGCCCCTGCATTTATGTCTGTTCTATATTAACGAGCATCTTAGAGCATCAGACCTTTTCAGAAGATTCCTTATCTGATTGCTGTAGGACTAGACTTCCAGTGTTTTCATAGAGCATTGAAGAGTTTAGTGTTGAGTACTGACTCACACTAAAGTTAACGTAAGCATTTATTCCTTTATTAAATCTTATATAGTTTATTCAAGCATTGTTATTACTTAAGAGCATTTTCGTAACGTAAGTACTCCTGTTGTGAGTTGGCTTTACCGTCACTGGAAAGCCTTTGTAGAAGTGCACTAAAACCTAGTTAATTGGTACCCCGTTATCCAGGAGATTAACTCTGAAGGGTTTTAAGTGTTTTTGTTTACCGGCGTAATAGTTCGAGGGTTTTGGAATTAGCGTACCGTTGTTGCAGATATAGCCTATCATCTAGTCCATCATTAAGTGCCCTAGTTTATTTCGTAGTGCCGGTCGTAACAATCTCCTGCAACAGTTTCAACGACAAGAAAAAACAGGTTAGATACCTAGGCTAATTTTCTCACGACTACAACGAAGAGGAGATACTTTATATACTCCAGATGGTAAAATTGTAATTACCCCCAGCTCTGTCTTACCAACTATGCAATCCCTACACTCCCACAAAAGCATTCATTTGGCTCAAAGAAAATTAACTTCAACTTTCCAACAAGTATACTGGACTCCTTCTCCATACATCACCGCCAAAAGAATCACGGAAGCCTGTCGTGCCTGTGCTTTAGGCAAAGATCGTACTCGCACCGCCGGACCTACAGGAAAATGAGTAGGCTCCAAACCATGGCAATTACTCGCAGTTGATGTAATGAGACCCATGGAAGGCATAAAAGGTTTCAGATATATTATCACTTTCGTGGACAGATATTCCAAATACGTAATTGCCTGTCCAGCAAAGAACACTCTGACTTAGCCGTAGCTGAAGCCATGATACAGCATGTATTTCCTTAATTTGGCCTACCCGCAGCTATTCACTCAGATAATGCCCCCCGAGTTCACAGGTCACATATGGTCACAACTTTCTCAGATGTGCGGCTTCAGAATCAGTCATTCATCTCCTTATTGGCCTCAAGGGAACTCTATTTGTGAAAGAAGTCACCGCATCATTGCCAATCTAATAAGGACTCGCCTACAACAAATAAACACCATCGACTGGCCCAGTCAAGTCAAAATAGTACAATGGGGGAAAAATACGTGCCCCCGCCAAGACGGAGTTTCACCCCATGAACGAATTTTTGGGGTACCACCCCTACGAAAAACCGACTTCGACAACTCCAGTACATACAGGATCTTCAACCTGATGAGACACCAAAAGTCAGTCCTCACCAAGTCGGCGATCTAGTCATGGTTGCCCAACTTCCTGTACCTTCCAAGCTCAAACCAAGATATAAAGGGCCTTTTGAAATACTCACTGTACCAAACTGCTACCAGGTCACCATAAATTATTTCGGAGAGTCACGCACCTACCGAAATAGATATGTACATAGGTTTCAACCCATTGATGACAATATCACTATGCTTGCTGACCCAAAAGATAATGACACAGTGCCTGTAATTAATGACCAAAATTTAGGCTCCACAAAATCGTTGACACCACATCTCATTCCACCCATCTCTCCTTCTCCAATTGTGATAAAACCACCTGTGCAACCACCTGTGCCACATGTGAAAGACACAGCTTTCAACTATTCACCTCCTCCTCCTCCTCCCTCTAACCCCTATCGTATCAACCTCTCCAGCAATTTACCTCCTCCTATTCGCACTGTTTCTGCTCCGCCTAAACTTCCCAATCAGACTAAAACTATTTTACCTCAACAACCTTCTACTCCTCTCTCCACCACCTCATCTGAAACAGATCTCCCTAATTTTGTAGTTTCACCCAGTACTCAACCTACCACTCCAATAATTTCTCATCTTCCATCTAGTGCAATAAATCAACTTTCACCTAAGCCACAAGTTCATTCAAAACTTCCTACACCTCTCAATCAATCTCCTCAGCCAACCACCTCTACCAATAAACCACCTCGCACTACTGCCCCCTCCATTTCACTGCAACCCTCTACTTCTTCACACAGTATCTCTCGATCATCCAAGACACGCACTACATCCATCACTCCACCTTCACGCATGCAAACAACCAAGTTAAGACCTTCCTCGTTATTAACGCAATCTTTTTCAAATCTTCCATGTAGAAAATCTGGCCGACGTGTGACTCCACCAAAACGTTGGGCGCCTACATTGAATTGAATTGATTTATTTTTTTTAATTGATTTTTTTTATTTTGCCAATCAAACATACAATATATGTTAATTTTACAATAAAATAATATCATGGCTGCGCCTTTTGAGAACCCCAACCACTCGGAGGCGGCCCCCCACCAAAACCACCACACCTGTCATTTCATCTAACATGACAGCCACCTCTTTGCAACCTACCCAGTTCACTGCCACACCTGTTGCGATGTCACCCTCCACACCTGTAAATCCGGCCTACCCTGCTCTACCGACCCCATCTGTCACATCATCTATCATGACAGACCCCAATTCACACCTTGCTCAGGTCGTCCACACACCTACTGCGACGTCATCTAAGATAAGGAGTGACCCCGAAGGCAGCAAGCTTCTCCCCTCTATGGCAGAGGTCAACAAAACCACCAGTGCCACCGTTTCTCCAGTCATCTTCCAGACAACAGCAGAACCACCAACACCTTCCAGTACTGATCCTGCCACATCCACCATGAAAATCATCTGCCTTTTCGTGTCCACCAGAACAGCCAAAACAGACATCGTATCACCAGCTCGGTTAATTCACGTGGCCACCTCATCCCCTACACCAATCCAACTCACCATGACGTACGACGCAAATGCACCAAACGATATCTCTAAGATTGTTTGGTGCCGCTTCCTCCAGGGTCTAAAGCCATGCATCCTGACGAAGAATTACAGGACGTACCAGCTTCAGTCTCGTGGACGAGATTTGTTTTTGGAAGGTGGCGAGATGACGGGGTTGCAAGAAGCCAAGTTAGCAACCCCATCAGATGTCCTCACAAACCACGGGGAGACACAGCAAACAATAGCCAGACTAGCCAACATCAAGGACAGAAAAAGAACGAAGCGAAGGGCACAAACACAAGCAGAAAAAGAAACAACGCAGTCTACCATCATCAATCAACGTCCTCTATGGTGTCAAGAAACAACACAGTCTACCACCATAAATCAATGCCCTCTACAGAGACCCACAGGAACTGCAGGGCCCCACATCAAGCATGACCTGCTTCCGGACCAATCTCCTGGGCCTCTTCCGGGCCAATCACAAGGTCCGAGATACGGGACAAAGGCTTATCCAACCCAAGAACCGGATTTGGATTATAATGAAGAAGAGTTTATGCTAATTCCTCTTCAACATCCGATGTTCTATTTCAACAGATGTGACCAGAAGAACCACCTCTACAGTGCGGAATATCACCTGTATCAACAGTAACAGATAAACAGAAAGTAACGAAAGCATTGCATACAACATTGAAAATAGAGGAAAATACAAATCAATGCAAAACATTTATCCTGCAACCATGCAAGCTTTCTAAAATATGATTTTAATTTTAAGAATTAAAGAATAACAATATCCATATATTCCTATGTCAATCATATTGTTAAGGAAATTATTAACTTCACAATAATTAAAAGATCGAAATCCACATGCCCCTAATATTCCGAAATTAATTAATCAAGATTCAATTTATCATCTGAATATTACCTGCCCGAAATATATGATCGATAGGCAAACACGAGGCAATGCCTTCCACTAGCTTTAAGGGCGATCAGTGGGTATATACCAGTGTCGGAGTTACTTCCGAATAGGGCTAGCCAATTTCAACGAGTGTGGCGACCCGAAGGTGTGTTAGAAGAGCTAGAAGTGACCTTTTCTAGTTGTGTGTGAGGGCGGCAGTTCCCTCTGGTGCCAAGCAGAATGAGGAACTACGAGTTCTACGTCGACCAGATTCCCTCTCATGGATCTCACTTCTTCTCAGCACCCCCACCCTAAGTGTCTCTGTGTTACTGAGTTTTGGGAATTATTGTGAAGGTTATATAAAATATGTTTGTGTTCAATTTAACGTTATCATAGAGGCCTATTCTGGACTCTCCTTGCCCAAATTTTCTTTTGCGGTGTAAGAACATAACACTCATCTGTGCAGGTTAATTATATATATAATATTCGGGATTTAACTGATTTAAGTTCTCGTCAACGTTATATATAATTTTTACCTACGATATACACCCTATACTATACGTAATACTTTGTGAACACTCTCAGATTTTATTCAGTTGTGTTATTATTGACTGAGTGTCCAAGTTCTTAGTGAAGTGTACAAAGCGAGCATAATTTTCCTTTTATACTTAATTACAAATTCCGGACAGTGCTACGTCCATTTTTCGTATGAGATCAAGTAGAGTACAGTTTCTCCGAGATTAAAGTAAAAACCCCTTCCGTTGAGTTATGTTAACTTATGTTCAAGATTTCTAATCTATATTAAATCTTGTGAATAATTCAATCAACCACGTTACACGGTTAACCATATTTCGCAATCAGTTTTGGAATTTATATTATACGTTCCTGAATTGAATCAGCCTTTATTTCCGGATATTATAAGTCACTACGTCGTTCTGTGTCTTTATTTTATTTAATACTTTCTCAGCTTTTATTTTGGCTATTATAAGTCGCTACTTCGTTCTGCGTCTTCATTTTATATTATAATTCATCAGCCCTCATTTCGGCTATCAACAGTTACTACTTCGTTCTGTGTCTTAATTTTATTTCCAATAGTTTGTTAATTTTTTCAAACCTACTGCATGTATAGCTAATATTTCAGCTATATTTATTCACTATACATTTTGTGAGTTTTGTTCCTCATTAACTGTGATCCTAGCTCATTTACGACTATAATTATTTTTTGTATATCGTGTGAGAGATTATTCACCAGTATTCTATTAGAGTTAAATTACAAATGTAATTATCATATAAACAGGATTAAAGTCAAATTCATATCTTGTCATCCTGATTTAACATTGCACTAAATCATATATTTATTCAGGCCGACCGCAGTAACTTTGACCCAAACCCCTTGCGCGGCAGCTTTTGACCACCTACCTTGCCGGGTAACCCCCTTTGATATTTTTAGCCACGCTTACCTGCGCGCACCTGAGGATACGATCTCAGTTGCTCACATATGTTCACGTTTACTCCTCTCTGTGTACACTTGCCACGTATATATATTGTCATCGTATTTCATGCTTTATCTTGTATAATGTATATATTTCATATTTGATGCTTTGTAAGTGACACATTTATTCATGAAGGAGTAAAATCTAGTTCACTCTTTCCAAGTCACCAGTTATTTGCCATTGGACTTATACTCTATAGTTAAGTTCCGGATGTGCCATGACCCTGTATCTAATGTTTAAGAAATAAAAACTAGTGTACTTACTTTGTGTGTTTATTGTGTTTGGGAGTGTGATTGAGTAATTTAGAAATATTAATAATAATGCTAGTTGTGTTCCTGTTGGGCAGGATTGTATTCTGAGTATCCTAAGCAAGGAACTTATGAGAATAAACCTTTAAAGCGAGTTGGATTACAGCGACGCATAACAATTTTAACCAGCGGTATTCCAATGCCGCAAACATTTGGGGAAGAGCAATAAACAACCTTGTGTCATTTCAGTTAATTGAATTTACCTCTTGATTAATGAATACAGTGGAAGATAATCAGTCATTGGTCTTCGACATGTTAATTAATTATCTCATTGCAATCTATTAAATTCAATTCAAAGTACGATATCATGGTCTACTGATTTATGACGACTCTTAGGCAATTTAAAGCCACATTACTAAAATAATTATTTATTTAAAATAAATGTTAAACTTTGTTTTGTTACATATGGTTAGGGTAGAGTAGGTGTTGGTTAGGTGTTTCTTGTTTTTCATTATATTATATATATTTTTGTATATTATTATAGCCTATATGTTTGTTTTTAACTTTGCTCCCTAGACTTCAATCAAGCTTTAAACAAAATCAAAATCATTACCCCCTTCGAGGTAAATGTGTACATTATTCGGTAGTAAATTATCCTGGCCTGAGGCCGGTTCCTCCGAAATGAATAGCTCTTTTTCGCTCGCAAGAAGTAAATCGACACCTAAATTACACGAAAGGTCTTAATATTGGCTAGGACATTTAACGAAAGTCTTTTAAATCGCCAAACTAATGGTGCTAACGTCTTATAATTCCCAAACGAATGTGGCTAACATCGACTCTGAAAGCAAGATATTGACGGTATACTAGCTTTACTTGTCTAAATTACTTTACCCAACTATAGCCTGTTCATTATAGGTAGGCCAAAACTCCTGTGACCTCTATCCTCTGTAACTCAATAAAGTGCCAGAGTAAATGGGCTCTAATTTGTCACACCTATTCCCTAAGTGACTTTTCCCAATTAGTAAAAATAGTTAACTCGATTACTAAAGTTCTGTGCGTTTTTTTTTTTTTTTTTTTTTCTATGTGATTGAGGGAGGCAAAAGGCATAACTGCCTATAGCGAGTGCCTCCCCCATAGTTGAAAGAGTGACAGGGCCAAAATCAAGGGACGTTTGAGCCAAAATGCCTGGACACACGGAGTGTGAAGCAATTTAAGTTATAGGAAGAGGGAAAGACTGATTCTGGGAGAGAGTTCCAGAGCTCAGCTGTTGAGTAGAAGAAAGTTTGAGAGTAACGTTTCACTCTTGGGTTGGAGAGTTGCACAGAGTAGGGGTGGGATTGAGTTGCAAGACGGGTACCACGTGCCCTACGTAAAGGAGGTGGTATGCACTGGGATAGCTCTGAGGAACACTGATTATTATAGTAGCGATAGAATAGCGAGAGAGATGCAACATTGCGGCGGAGAGAGAGAGATTGCAGAGAGTTGGTGAGTGGACGGGAGTTAATGATACGAAAGGCCTTCCTTTCAACTTTGTCTAGGAGAGCAGTGTGAGAGGAACCTCCCCACACATGTGAACAATACTCAATACAAGGGCGCACTATGCCCCTGTACAGAGCAAGAAGCTGTACAGGGGAAAAGAACCCCCTAAGGCGGTTGAGCACACCCAGCTTCTGGGAGGCTGCCTTAGCAAGACTGGTAATATGGTCCTTCCAAATGAGAGCAGAAGAAAAAGAGACACCAAGAATATTGAGAGAAGATGAAGGGTTGATTTTTGTATTGTTGAAGAATAAGGGATAGTCCGCTGGGAGATCCTGACGGGTAGATAGATGGAGAAATTGGGTTTTGGAAGCATTAAAGTTAACAAGGTTTTCTCTGCCCCAATTGGAAATAGTATTTAGATCAGAATTTAAGAGTTCTATGGCTTCATTACGTTTGTCGTTGAGGGATTGCTGGCGGGGGCGTTCTGAAAAACTAATGGAGTAGTGCAAGGTTGAGTCGTCTGCGTATGAATGGATGGGAATTAAGGTACAGTTAAGGAGATCATTTATAAAAATTAGAAAGAGAATAGGAGATAGGACAGAGCCCTGAGGAACACCAGAGTTTATAGAGTGAGGAAGTGAACAATGGCCGTCCACAACCGCGGCTATGGAACGGCCGGAAAGGAAATTAGAGACAAAGGCACAGATGGAGGGATAGAAACCGAAGGAGGGTAGTTTAGAAATTAAAGATTTATGCCAGACTCTATCGAAGGCTTTCGATATGTCTAGTGCAATAGAAAAAGTCTCACCGAAGTCCCGAAAGGAGGATGACCAAGAGTTAGTAAGATATGAAAGAAGATCACCAGTAGAGCGACCCTTAAGGAAGCCATACTGGCGAACTGAGAGCAGATTATGAGAAGAGAAATGCTTAAGAAATTTGGAAGCAAGAATAGTTTCAAAAACTTTAGAAAGACAAGAGATAAGAGCAATTGGACGATAGTTGGAGGGTTGAGAGCGGTCACCCTTCTTTGGGACAGGTTGAATGTGAGCAAACTTCCAGCATGAAGGGAAGACGTTAGAGGATAGACAGAGACGAAAGAGTTTGCCTAGGCAGGGAGTCAGCACGGAAGCACAGTTTTTGAGAACAACAGGAGGAACACCGTCCGGACCGTACGCCTTATTAGTGTTAAGCCCAGAGAGGGTAGAAAGTACATCTTTAGAAGAGATTAGGATATTAGGCATAAGTAAGAGAGAGGAGGGCGGAGAGGGAGGAATAGCACCGGAATCATCCAAGGTGGAGTTTCTAGCAAAAGTTTGAGCGAAGAGTTTAGCTTTGTCAGAGGAAGAAGTGATGGTTGTGCCATCAGAGTGGGAAAGGGGAGGGAAAGACGAGGAAGAGAAATTGTTGGAGAGGTTTTTGGCTAGATGCCAGAAAGCTTGGGAAGAGCTAGAGTTGGATAGTTCAGTGCATTTATTATTGATGAAAGAGTGTTTGGCAAGTCGAAGAACAGATTTGGCTTGATTCCGGGCAGAAACATATGAAGAATGAGAGTCTTGAGTTTTAAGGCGTCGGTACCGTTTGAATGCTTCCTCCTTATTGCGGACAGCAGTAGAACAGGCGTGAGTAAACCAAGTTACACAGGTAAAAAATAAATCTTTGTGGCCGACCTACAATGAACAGTCTATAGTCCGCCATCCTCTGAAGACTGAAGAACACACCCTAACTATTGTAATATGCAATAATAATGTTAATGTTAGGGGCTGTAGCGGTTGGGGGGGGGGTTTTTTTTTTTTTAGCTAGGGTACAAAAAAAAAAAAAACACAAACACATACACACACCCACTCCCAAGATGCCCTCTTTAGGTTAAATGTGTACATTTTTCGATAGATTATTGTCCCAGCCGAAGTCTAGTTCCTCCTAAATTGCAGGCTCGCTATCGATGGCAAGGACAAATCACATCAATATGGCACGAAAGGCTTTACTATTGGAAAAGAGATGGGTCTTAACCCTTAATTAGCGGCTCACCACATAAGTCGAGTTAAATAAAGCTGGACTATGTGGCGGCGCTCGACATAGGTCGAGTGGCAATTTCAGCACGTAATGTTGCTGAGAGAGAGAGACAAGTGGTGGCAGGAGACTAGCGAGCGTATGACTGCTCCAGACCACCGCGGCGAACCTACTGACACGAATCTCAGCTCCCTCCTCCCTCTCTCACTCGCTACATACTGAATTATATGGGGAAAGTACCGAATTACATGCTTTTTGCACTCGCGTTGCACGGTTATTGCAAGAAAACTAGCCATCATAAAAGGATCGTTATGGTGTCATTCGAAAGCTCTGTTTATGCCCTTTCAGGGATAGGTACTTGTTTTACGTTCTGGGTCTTATTTAGGCATGAAAATGATCACGTAAACAGCCCTATTTTGGCTAAAAACACCCCGCTGGGCGGTACATATAAATAAACCGCATAGGCCGCTCGTAAGGTGTTAAAATCACCAAACTAATGGGGCGAATGTCTTAAAATCTCAAACTAATGGGGCTATACATGAGGGAGAAGCGGGGTATAGATAAAACAAAAACCTCCCCTTAAGTGGAAATAACTATCAATGGTGGGAGAAACTAAGGATTAACTTTAATATTGATTATCTTGTTAACCCCTTGAATATTATGCCGCTCTTTAACTTGTATTGATAGATGAGTGGAGGGGGGAGGGTCTGTAAGTGAACTACATTATTCAGCTTAGGAAAAATCTATGAATGTCTGGGGGGCATCATTAAGTTGGCACTGACCCTTAGATTCAAAGAAGCCTTTCCTAAACCGTATACAATTGTCTAGTGATACCTATCATATAAGAAATGTAATGCGTTATCAATACTAAAAGCGTTAACGTCATAGTTTGTGTAAACTGCTGTGGCAAAAACCTGATTAATAAAGGTGGAGTAGCAAGAGCGCATTCTCTGGCATTTTTCGATAAGCAAGTTTTTTTGTTCTTGTACTTTTTTGGCTCTTTCGCATTGCAATGTAAATCGAAAGTAGATTATGCTAGAATTTTGAATTCTCATGGAACTTAAAATTTTAAATTGCAAGACAACAATTTACTCGTAGAAATTGACAAAACAATCTCTCGTGTTACACCACCTTAAGTCCAGATTGAGATTGATCCTAAGTAAAGCCTGGTTCACACATAGCCGAGTCGGTGCGCAAGTCCAACACGAGTCACACTCGTCGATTATCGCCGTCGCTGGAGGCCGAGTCGGCCGCGAGTAGCAATTGCTCCCGAGTCAAGGAGAGTGTAACACGAGTTAACTCGAGTCAATATGAGTCAACACGTGTCCATGCAAGTGTCTGTATGAGTAACTGAGAATCAAAACGAGTGTAACACGAACCAAACATGAGTGTCCAAAAATTTGAAAAATAACGGCCACATTCCAGAGCACGCAAACAAAGAGTATGGACGAGTCTAACACGAGTCAACGGGAGTTAACACGAGTCAACGCGAGTTAACACGAGTCAACGCGAGTGTTACACGGATCAACATGTGTGTTACATACGTGTTGTTGCGTGTAGACATGTGTTGATTCGTGTTGATTCACCAACGTCGAAATGATGACGAAAAGCGACGAATCACCAAAGAGTGTTACACGGGTTTACACGAGTCAATACGAGTTAACACGAATAATGAAGAGTTATTCAGAGTTCAGCACGAGTTAACACGTATGTACACGAGTCTACACGTATGTAGGCCACACTCGTGGGTACTCGCCACGTGGCCCAAAAATTTCATGCATGCATGAAATTTTTGGACCCCGTGGCGAGTACCCACGAGTGTGTCGAGTAAACAAAGAGTATACACGAGTCTAACACGAGTGTTGAGGAGTCTCGACGAGTCATTGCCGAATAGCAAAATTTCAGCACTCGTGTTGGACTCGCGCACCAACTCGGCTATGTGTGAACCACCCTTTATACCGTCCAATCACATCAAGACGTACTATACATTGATATATATTCTGCATAATTGTTGACACCAATCTTTAATCCTACCACTACTTAACCCTATTTTTACCGAGAGAGATCTTGTTGGGCTTCCCTTGTTTCGCTCCATTACTTTGGAGATTTAAATACGTTTCATCCCATTAGTTTTGGCAGTACTAAGACGCTTCACCCCATCCAGGGGTCATTTTTTTTCTGGGTGACCAATAGCGAGCCTGTGACTTCGAAGAAATCTGCTTCCCTTGTTTCGCTCAATAAGTTTGGAGATTATATGACGTTTCACCCAATTAGTTTGGCGATTGTAGTCATGAGCGAGCGGTAGCGAGCCTTTAACATTGCTTAATAAACAAATGGACAAAATGAGCTTGAACAGGGTCTGATTTTTTGTTTTTTTTTTTTTTGTTTTTTTATGAATGAAGTCTGGGAATACGATTTTGACAGCCTGGGGGTACAACAAAAGAAGTTGCTAACACTGAAGAAAAAAAAACAAAACAAAAAACAACAACACTAATTCAACTAAATCCTATAATAACCCACAAACCAGACAGAGGGATAAATTAAGTTTCAGGCGACTCTCATAAAGTTGAGTAAGGATTCCGAGAATAAATGGATGGATGGATGGATGGATAGATAGATAGATAGATAGATAGATAGATAGACGGACGGACGGACGGATGGATGGATAGATAGATAGATAGGCGGATGGATGGATAGATAGAGAGATAGACGTACGAACGGATGGATGGATATATGGATGAATTGATGAACAGATAGATGAACAGATGGATAGCTAGCTAGATAGATAGATAGATACACTCATACGATTGTTGTCATTAGGCAGTTCCATACATCAGCGTTCCACCAAAGTAGCAGATTAAATATATATGTGTTAGTATTAAGATCACTGGGGATTATAGGGGTAACTGTGTGTGAGAGAGAGAGAGCGTACAAAGGAAATCAAAGGAAATCAAGCAACAACAGATCTAGTGACCCTTCTAAGCTGCTTGTCCTCCAAAACACTGAGGATCAAGTGTCCAAACAGTGGTTTAGAGTGGGTAAGGGAACATTGGAAAGGGAACTACTGCCCTGGAACTAATGTCCGTGGCAGGATTAGGAAGTTAGTAGGGGACAGATGGGTTAGTACAAAGTACAAAGGAGTACAAAGGAAATCAAGCAACAACAGATCTAGAGACCCTTCTAGGTTGCTTGTCCTCCAAAACACTGAGGATCAAGTGTCCAAATAGTGGTTTAGAGTGGGTAAGGAAACATTGGAAAGGGAATTACTGCCCTGGAACTAATGTCCGTGGCAGGATTATGAAGTTAGTAGGGGACAGATGGGTTAGTAACTGAGGGGGGGATAAAATAAAGTTATTAATTTACAAATTTATTAATTTATTAATTAAGGCGGCAGTACGTGTGGAGAGTGAGCAGAGCGAGTTCTTTGACCTGAATGTTGGTTTGAAACAGGGGTGTGTGATGTCCCCGTGGTTGTTTACTGTATATATGGATGGAGTTATGAAAGAAATACTATCAAGAGCAGTGGATGTTGGTGTATCGCTGAAAAGGGAGGGAATTGAGTGGAAGCTACCTATACTGCTGTTTGCGGATGATACAGTTCTGATGAGTGATAATGAATGGGAGTTGCAGGGTCTGGTAAATGAGTTTGGAACAGTGTGCGAAAAACGGAATTTGAAGGTAAATACGGGGAAGAGCAAGGTTATGGTCTTCGAAAGGGGTGAAGTCACAGAGTGTGAGGTGAAGCTGAACGGTCAGGCTATGGAGATTGTCAACTCTTTTAAGTATCTGGGCAGTGTGTTGAGTAAAGATGGGACTATGGATGAAGAGGTGCGGGAGAGGGTACAACAGGGGAAGAGGGTTGTAGGAACGCTAAAAGCAGTAACAAGAAATAGGGTGGTCAGTATGGAAGTGAAGAAGTCCTTGCATGTCAGTGTGGTAATCCCGACACTGACTTACGGAAGCGAAGCATGGACGTTGGTTGAGAGACTCAGACCAAGAGTGAGAGCAGTGGAAATGAATTACTTAAGGAGTGCGTGCAGAGTTACATGGAGGGATAGACAGACTAATGAGGAAGTAAGAAGGAGGTGTGGTGTGGAGGTAGATGTGCTGGAAAGTGTGAAAAGGAACAACTTGAGATGGTTCGGCCATATGGAACGTATGGAAAGCGAGCGAATGACTAAGAGGGTGTACGAGAGCGAGGTGGAGGGACAGAGGGGGAGAGGTAGACCGAATATGAGGTGGAAGGATGGAGTGAGGAACTACATGAACGAAGGCGGTGCTGGTTGGGGGGAGGGGCGTCGACTGACTGGGGACAGAGGTGCATGGGGGCGGTTCGTTCGTGGCCACCCCTTCGGGGATCACGGCGTCAGGCAATAGATAGATAGATAGATTAATTTACAAACGCAGTCAGTCGCGGGTTTGATGCGAGATATTTGTCTACGCGGAGTTTAAATGAATCAACGTTGATGCAGTCTATAACGTTTCGGGGAAGCCCATTCCACAAGTTGACAACTCGATTGAAGAAGAAATTCTTAGATTCGTGTGAGTTAAAAGATTTACCAATAATTTTGCAACCGTTTCCCCGCGTGTAATTAGATTGGTCGATAGTGAAGTACTTACTACAGTTCATATTGTCGATGCCTTTGATGATTTTGAACACTTGAATTAAGTCACCTCTTAATCTGCGCTGGGTTAAAGACGCTCTTCGTATGGTTTGTTCTTTAGGCTAGGTATCATTTTGGTAACTCTACGTTGAACTCGTTCTAGCTTGTTTATATCTTTTTGGTAATAAGGGCACCAGGATTGAACGCAGTATTCCAGAAGAGGGCGGACTAAGGAATTGTAAAGGGTTAGGATAACGTCTTTGGATTAATGCTCAAATGACCTGCCTATAAAGCCAATTATTTTGTTTGCCTTCTTAACAACTTCTGAACATTGTTGACTCGGTTTTAGGTTACTCGATATTGTTACTCCCAGATCGGTTTCTCTGTTTACATTCTTAAGCTGAGTGCCATTCATCGAATAGTTTGCTTTCTCATTTAGGTATCCGATATGTAGTACTTTACATTTATCCGCATTGAAACTCATTTGCCAAATTTGGGCCCAACATGACAATTTATCTAGATTGTGTTGCATATCGTCAACTTGTTCTTTTGAGAGTACGCTATTTGCAATTTTTGTATCGTCAGCAAATTTTGAGATTGTGCAGGTGAGACCCTCATCTATGTCGTTGATGTAAATTAGAAAGAGAATTGGTCCTAGTACCGATCCCTGGGGTACCCCGCTACTTACATTGGTCCATTTAGATGCCTTACCGTTTATGACTACTCTTTGCTTTCTGTCGCTGAGCCAATTTTCTATCCATTTCAACACACCGTCTTGTATTCCATGCGCTTTTAGTTTTAGCAGTAAACGTTTGTGGGGAACTTTGTCAAAGGCCTTTTGAAAATCAAGGTATATAATATCTACAGCTTTACTCTCATCGTAGAGGTTGAGGATATCGTGGAAGAAGTCTAAGAGGTTTGTTAAACAGGAACGTTTTTTACGAAAGCCGTGTTGAGTATCTTTAAGTATGTTATTTTCCTCTAAGTGATTTACGAGTCTGTCTCGTATGACCGTTTCTAGCATTTTACATACAACTGAGGTTAAGCTAATTGGACGATAGTTACTGGGTAGGGATTTGCTGCCTTTTTTGAATATCGGTGTTACGTTGGCTAGCTTCCACTGATCAGGCATAGTTCCAAACTGCAAGGATTTATTGAATAGTAATGTCAGTGGTTTAGAGAGCTCATCCTTAGCTTCCTTTAGAACTCTAGGCGAGATTGTATCAGGTCCAGGCGTTTTATTTACCTTGAGTTTATCTAAACAATTCAATACTTCTCTCTCTGTAACGGTGATATTGCTTAAAACATCTGAATTATCAATCTGAATCGGCGATGGTGTAGGGATATCACTGAGGTCTTCTGTTGTAAAAACTGATGCAAAAAAGGTATTCAGGGCATTACTCATTTGTACTTCGTCTTTGGTGTATTCTCCATTTTCATCGACTAACGGTCCAACAGTTGAAGTAACTACTTTTTTCTTTCTGATATAACTATAGAATTATTTCGGGTTTGTTTTACTTTGATTCGCAATATGTAACGCTAAGGTCTTTTTACTTTGCTTAATTAACTTTTTGGCTTTGCGTCGTTGCTCTACAAATTTCACCCGTTCTTCGTCATTTTGTGAAGATTTTAATCTAACTTTAGCAAATTTTTTAGCAAGCAGGCAGTTTGAAATATCTTTATTCCACCATTTGGGCTTATTATTATGGCCTGGACGCCGTATTTTAGATGGTATGCAGTCTTGCACTGCTTTTAGGTAAGTGGTTTCGAATAACTTCCAAGATGTATTTATGTCGTTATTGTTAATTAAAAAGCTCCAGTCAGTTTCTTTAAACATAGCTCTAAGTTTATGGAAGTTTGCTTTCTTGAAATTAGGGACTTTTTCGATGCTACTATTTGGTTCGTTACTAGTAAAATTTAAAGTGAAAGTTATCGTACGATGGTCGCTGTTACTGAATTCATCACCAACATTCAAATTCTCTATTAATTCTTCTTTTGTTGCAAGTACAATGTCAAGAACGTTATTACCACGGGTTGGCGTTCGAACAAATTGATAAAGCGAACTCTCTTGCAAGTTTGTATACAAGTCATGTCCGGAGTGTGAAGTAAGGGTATCGCCCCACTTGGTCACAGGTAAATTAAAGTCGCCAAAAATTACGGTATCTTGTGAGTTACTTACATCTGCAATTTGTTCGTAAATTTCTCGGTCAGTTTGCACTGATTGAGCTGGAGGTCTGTATATTAATGCAAGTATTATTTTTGTACCTTTATTATTCTTTATTAGCACAAAAGATGCGTCGACGTTCACAATTTGAGGTTTTGACAAGAGGGTAGGGTTAAAACTTTCTTTGATATAAAGTAAAACGCCACCTCCATTTCGATTTATTCGGCTTTTCTCAAACATTACATAACCGGGAAGTGAATACTCTGCTAAAAAGTCTCTATCTTCTGTATTGAGCCAAGATTCTGTTATGCCAATCACATCATAATTTTCTGTAAACACTAGCTCCTCTAAATCTGAAAATTTATTGCGTATGCTACGAGCGTTTGCATAGATAACCTTTAAATTTGTTATTTTAGAACTCACGGAACGCTCTTTAATAATATTTTTGGTTCTTGTCGGATCTACATTTATGTTCATGGCTGTCCTCGGTACTCGCTGTCTTAGTAATTGAGGGGGTGATCAAATAAAGTTATTAATTTACAAACGCAGTCAGTCGCGGGTTTGATGTCTAGGCGAAGTTTAAATGAATCAACGGTGCTGCAGTCTATAACGTCTCGGGGAAGCCCATTCCACAAGTTGACAACTCGATTGAAGAAGAAATTCTTAGATTCGTGTGAGTTAAAAGATTTACCAATAATTTTGCAACCGTTTCCCCACTGTAATTAGATTGGTCGATAGTGAAGTACTTACTACAGTTCATATTGTCGATGCCTTTGATGATTTTGAAAGCTTGAATTAAGTCCCCTCTTAATCTGCGCTGGGTTAAAGGAAATAGATTTAATTCTCTAAGACGCTCCTCGTATGGTTTGTTCTTTAGGCTAGGTATCATTTTGGTAACTCTATGTTGAACTCGTTCTAGCTTGTCTATATCTTTTTAGTAATAGGGGCACCAAGATTGAACGCAGTATTCCAGAAGAGGGCGGACTAAGGAATTGTAAAGGGTTTGGATTTATGCTCAAATGACCTGCCTATAAAGCCAATTATTTTGTTTGCCTTCTTAACACAACTTCTGAACATTGTTGACTCGGTTTTAGGTTACTCGATATTGTTACTCCCAGATCGGTTTCTCTGTTTACATTCTTAAGCTGAATGCCATTCATCGAATAGTTTGCTTTCTCATTTTGGTATGCAATATGTAGTACTTTACATTTATCCGCATTGAAACTCATTTGCCAAATTTGGTCCAAACATGACAACTTATCTAGATTGTGTTGCATATCATCAACTTGTTCTTTTGCGAGTACGCTATTTGCAATTTTTGTATCGTCAGCAAATTTTGAGATTGTGCAGGTGAGACCCTCATCTATGTCGTTGATGTAAATTAGAAAGAGAATTAGTCCTAGTACCGATCCCTGGGATACCCTGCTACTTACATTGGTCCATTTAGATGCCTTACCGTTTATGACTACTCTTTGCTTTCTGTCGCTGAGCCAATTTTCTATCCATTTCAACACACTATCTTGTATTCCATGCGCTTTTAGTTTTAGCAGTAAACGTTTGTGGGGAGCTTTGTCAAAGGCCTTTTGAAAATCAACGTATATAATATCTACAGCTTTACTCTCATCGAAGACGTTGAGGATATCGTGGAAGAAGTCTAAGAGGTTTGTTAAACAGGAACCTTTTTTACGAAAGCCGTATTGAGTATCTTTAAGTGTGTTATTTTCCTCTAAGTGATTTACGAGTCTGTCTCTCATAAGTGTTTCTAGCATTTTACATACAACTGAGGTTAAGCTAATTGGACGATAGTTACTGGGTAGGGATTTGCTGCCTTTTTTTGAATGTCGGTGTTACGTTGGCTAGCTTCCAGTGATCAGGCATAGTTACAGACTGCAAGAGTTTATTGAATAGCAATGTCAGTGGTTTGGAGAGCTCATCCTTAGCTTCCTTTAGAACTCTAGGTGAGATTGTATCAGGTCCAGGCGTTTTATTTACCTTGAGTTTATCTAAACAATTCAATACTTCTCTCTTTGGTGATGGGCTGGTCTATCAGAGTGGGAACTGAGAGATCTCTGCCATACCCATAACTTACTCTGACTGTTCCTTCTACTTATATATTTCTAGATCTCGAGTGACGGCGTCTCTTCCGTGGATTGACCTCCCAATCTACCAAGATTGGAAGCCAAAGCGTCACATTTTCCCCTTGCCCCTCAACTTTCTCTTCATAATTGCTGAGGGGCACAGGGCCCTGGGTGGGGCTTTGGTTTCCCGGGCGTTTCTGCACCCTCCTCAGCTCCCCGCCATGGAGTGGCTTCGATCACCCAGGCTTTATTGTTGTCGGCAGGGAGGGTTCTATGGGGGCGCTCGTTATGGCCTTGGCCGTGCTCGGGGCCTTGGGGCTGTTCGGCCAGGCAGCTTGGGGAACAACAACAACAACAACAACAACAACATACTTCTCTCTCTGTAACGGTGATATTGCTTAGAACATTTGAATTATCAATCTGAATCGGCGATGGTGTAGGGATATCACTGAGGTCTTCTGTTGTAAAAACTGATGCAAAGAAGGTATTGAGGGCATTACTCATTTGTACTTCGTCTGTCTTTTGTTTATTCTCCATTTTCATCGACTAACGGTCCAACAGTTGAAGTAACTACTTTTTTCTTTCTGATATAACTATAGAATTCTTTCGGGTTTGTTTTACTTTGATTCGCAACATGTAACTCCAGGGTCTTTTTACTTTGCTTAATTAACTTTTTGGCTTTGCGTCGTAGCTCTACAAATTTCACCCGTTCTTCGTCATTTTGTGAGGATTTTAACCCTTTCACGCTTATGATGCGATGTTGAGCCTATTAGGGATACTTTAAAGCCATTGTTACCATCAGGGGTATTTAGAAACCTTTAGTTTAATTAATTCAACCTCTGCAGTTGTCTTTGAGTTAGCTGTGGGCAGGAAATTAATTATGGAGAGGTAATTATAAGAGTGAGAGAAATCTACTTCTTATTGATAATCTGCTGGCAACCTCTGCGTCATAAAAGCGTGAAAGAGTTAATCTATCATTAGCAAACTTTTTAGCAAGCAGACAGTTTGAAATATCTATATTCCACCATTTGGGCTTATTAGTATGGCCTGTACGCCGTATTTTCGATGGTATGCAGTCTTGCACTGCTTTTAGGTAAGTGGTTTTGAATAATTCCCAAGATGTATTTATGTCGGTATTATTAATTAAAAAGCTCCAGTTAGGTTCTTTAAATATAGCTCCAAGTTTATGAAAGTTTGCTTTCTTGAAATTAGGGACTTTTTCGATGCTGCTATTTGGTTCGTTACTAGTAAACTTTAAAGTGAAAGTTTATGTACGATGGTCGGTGTTACTGAATTCATCACCAACATTCAAATTCTCCATTAATTCTTCTTTTGTTGCAAGTACAAGGTCAAGAACGTTATTACCACGGATCGGCGATCGAAAAAATTGATGGAGCGAACTCTCATGCATGTTCGCATACAAGTCATTTCCGGAGTGGGAAGTAAGAGTATCGCGCCCCACTTGGTCACAGGCAAATTAAAGTCGCCAAAAATTACGGTATCTTGTGAGTTACTTACATCTGCAATTTGTTCGTAAATTTCTCAGTCAGTTTGCACTGATTGAGAGAGAGAGAGAAAGAGCCTGAAGCCAGATACAAAACATAACTTCCGTCCAACATCGATGACGTTTGCCTACGCTGGCGTAGGTATGCGCTATACCTCCATAATGGAATCACTTCTTCCGTGGGGCATATCCTATCTGGAGACCATAATTAATGAGAACGGGTTCATACCTCTGTGAGCCTCTTACACTGGCAGAGGTATGCACTCTACCTCCTGCATGGATTAAACAAGTTCCTTGGAACATATCATACCTGCTCACCATATTTGATGGAGATTGGTTAATAGATTTTTGAGATATCTTGTTTATAGACAAACGGACAAACAGACAGGGAAACACAAACGGATGCAAGAATATAATCTTCTCCAATTTCGTAGACAGAAGTAATAAAATACATCCTCTAAGCATTACAGTTTCTTAATAGTCCGTACCATATTTTGTTACTTAACCCTCGTCATAGCCTAATAACCAAAGGATGACCACAACTTGTGTTCCACCTGCAAGTATATGAACAATTCATTCGAAACCACAGAGCCAACAAAACATAAGAATTAAGAGAGGCAATTGGGAGAACGCATATCCCCACCTACGCTGGCGGAGGTATGCACTCTATTGATCGCCTCTCAAATTGAAGCACTTCCTCCTTCTCCCATATCCTATCTGCCGACCAAATTTCGTGAACATCGGTTCATAATAAAGGGATGCGCTATACCGATCACCTCTTAACTTAAATTCACTTCCTCTTCGGCACATATCCATCTGTCTCAATAATGTTGTGAACCTCGGTTCATAGCTTTTTGAGATATATTGTTTTAGAGACAAACAAACAAACAAATGGGCATACAGACATAGACAAATACATAGCGTCCTCCTTGGCGGAGGTAATAATAAAAAACACAATATAGGCATGTTAGAGAGCACACACACACATACTGCCACAAGCATACACAAACACAAACACACTTTGTCAAAAATTATCATAAACTGTACTGTAATAACTTGCTCATGTAGAACGTTACCAGATAACACTTTCCCAAACTAAACCTTTGCGTTACAATTCAGGAATCATTGAACAAACAAAGACATCTTTCCACCACAGCTTAAGAGAACCAATCCACACGCCCGACCCACGAGAGAAACTTAGTCACGAACTGCAAACACAATTCTGGGCAGTATTAAGAAGTCAAAGAAGTAAAGTTAGTGGCCGCCTCACTCAAACACTATAATCACATTGGTAAACATTCTCTCTCCACTCTTCGGTATTCTCTCTCCAAGCAGTCGTGAAGGAGGGATTGATTGATGTGGGAAAAGACGGGAGGGAGAAGCAGTTTTGTTGGTGTTTTAGATAAGACAGTTGGAGAGAACAGTTGAGTTAGTTTGAAGGAAATTGAGACGTGTGTGAATGTTGTATTAACTTGTTCGTAAAAGTTGTGGGACGATTCATGAAATTGTTGGTGGACAGGAAATTATATACCAGTACAGTATACTACATTTAATATTGTATTATATGATATACATAATACATATTATATTATATGTACATTATAAGTAGGCTCAAAATTAGTCGTTCCTTCATAGCAAATATTTTGACATTTAAAGTCAGGATAAATGCTACCTATTTGTATTCTTCTGCCAATATAGCTTTTTTTGTAATTCTTGCCACTGTTCAATATGCAAGTTTAGGCAAACAAGTTCTACTAGAAATGAACAGGTTACGCTCTCAAACGTTATTGGTATAAATAGGATATTTAAAGTGTCAATATTAATCTTTCTTTATAAAGGTTTTTTGGTAGTAATAACCTATAAGATATAAGGATAGACACGTATGCTAGTTTTAACCCACAGAGCCCCGGCTGATTTATAATAAATGTACACTGTGGGACCGGCCAATTTTTTTTTTTTTCCTGATATCCCCTTATATGCATTAGATATGAAAGGAAAAAAGAAACTCTGCCCTGGGGGGGCTCCAACATCACTGGTGCCGGCCGCCTCTTCAAACCTTCCGCACCTGCAGATGACAGCCGGGCGAAGCAGCATGGCTGATGTACGATGCCTCTAGTTTTTGAGTGACACTTATTTACACCACCCGAGCATCATGTGTGCCTTCATAGTTCATCAAATAGCAATATGTATCACATAATGTCATTGTAAGTGAAGTTACAATGTGATAAGTGCATATAGTTAAGTTTTATAAATGCCGACGAGTGGCAAGGCCCGCGCGCGTCCTGGTTACCATGGCGACGGGCTGCCATCTTTGCCCGGGACCACAACAGAACGCACACACATACACTCAGCCAGCTGTCTGACACCCCATTCCTCTTCACTTTCACTATCATTCTGTAACTCTCTCACTCACTCTGTTTATTGGATTTATACTTTATTGTATGTTTTATAGTTAGAATATGAGTTTTACACATTGTTTTAGGTGCTTTTGACTTAGAATATGGCTTTTCACATTGTTATTTGAACTAATTTATATCGTTTGTTATCTCTCTTTTATCGTCTTTCATCACAGTCTTCTTTGTTCACAGTTTTATCAATTGAAGATATATTTACAATTATTGGTGTCCATCACTGATTTACATATTTTTGAGTGTCACTATCACTTACATAATTGTGTTCGGCACTTTGTATATATATATTTGCACTTTGTTTTTGTACGCACACTTCACTTTTGATAGCGTCTTTTATCGCAGTCTTTGCATACGCTGTTTTAGAAATGTTTAAGGGTATGATACTCCCTGAAGCAGATGGGGAAACACAGTCCAACATCACAATCTACGCACCAGTACCTGGTATCTGTTCTTGAAGGGTTCCTCTGTGTCGTGTTCCGGCACACATGACACCGTCTGCGGAGTCTTTCATTGCCCTGCGTGGGCGGAACAACGTCAGGGTAGTGGCGTTATGTCAGCCTAGCAATCCTTTCTGGTGCTGGCTGTCGATATCCGGAGCGTTGCTGGGGGTGGGCGGCAGACATATTCTTCACAATAATTTCCTCGACAACTCGATGCAGAAGTTCTCCATCGTTTCGTGTTTTTCGGTGATTGTTGAGTGGAGGATGTGGTACTTGTACAGAGTTATATCAAGGAGGTACAAGAATAAATTCTTATACCACCTCATCGTCTTCTTCGCACACCCGACGGACGAGATGACAGCATCAGATTTGTCCACCAGACGCATATTGATGTAGTCGCAGATGGCCAAAGGTTTCTTGATTATTTCACCTGTTGCTCTGGCACGACATCTGCTGTCTTGGAAGATGGGACGGTGGACAGTTGTGAGGACGTTCACATCCAGGTTATCCATCCAGGACAACATGAGGACATTGTTTGCCTGCTGGTAGATCATTGAGCCCTTTCCCACCTGGATGGTAGCTTAGGCATGAACACACGATTCCTCCTGACGGTGCCACAGACTGTAGTGCGGCTATGCCGGTACTTGGAAAGGGCGGGGCTGGTGTACCAATTGTCCAGGTACAGTATGTGGTCCCTGTCAAAGTAATCTTGCATTACGGTAATCACAACGGCCCCAGAAATTCTGTACGTCCTCGATTTCACCAGTTCGGTTCTTCTTCCCATGTACAGAAGGATGTCCTGAATGTAGCCAGAACGACAGTCACACATCACAATCAGTTTCTGGGTATGTACTGCCGGATGCCAATATTTCCCCTCCACAGCAGCAAACTCTCATCAATTATCAGTTTGTGGTGGGGACTGAAGGCGGCAGCAAAATTCACCTTCAGGTACTCGAAGATGGGTCTTATCCTCTCCAGGGGGTTCTTCATAGCTCTGGGTTGTTCCTGGTTTCTTGTGTGGCTTACCAGGCTATCAATGAAGTGAAGGTTCCCCATTATGGCCGAGAACCTGTTCCTGCTCATGATATTTCCAAAGATGGAGTATGAATAAGGAGATCCCAGAACCAGTACTTCTTTATTGATGATTTCTTCGTCACCCCCATCAGGATGACGATGGCCAGGAACGTGTAGAATTCTGGGACGTCTAGAGTGTGCCATGACAGTCGGGCAGAATGTTTGAGCTGCTCTTTCCCAGCCATAAAATAATAATTATGCCAGTTTGTCTGGTCAACAATCATAGACATGAGGTTCGCAGTGAAAAACTGCAGGAATACATCAAATGTTGTTGTTTCATTGCCTCGGTTGGGGATTGCAGCGCCGGCATTCCACAAAATCGTAATGGGTGGGCACCAAGTTTTCCCCATTCACCCAATTCCACTCTCGTTCATCTCCAGAACCTTCATCGTCAGGGTCATCACCAGGGTTACCAGGGAGGGAGGGCATTGTCCTGCCTCTTGACCTTGACCTAGATTTTGATCGAGATGTCGACCTGGAGCTTGATCTCAAACCAACGCTGGGGCGTTGTAACAGGGTCACTTTCGATGCTCTTCGGCCGCAGCTATGCTCATGGGCACGCCCACGTTGGCTGGTAGGACATAGTGTACGATCTGGGCGTTGTGGCGACGCAGGCGGTGATGGGGTCTGAGGTAATCTGGAGCTGTCGTATGTGTGGGTGGGCCCAGGCTGAGGTGACACAGAAGGCCTGAGAGGAGAGTAAGGTAGTGGGCCGGGGGGTGATGGTGGGGGTGGAGAGTAGGTAGGAGAGGAGTATGTTGATGGTGGTGTAGAGTGGCGAGGTGGAGAATGCGCTGAGTCATCCCGCGCTGATAAGGGGAAGAACAGGCGGCGTGGGTGGAGACGGGGGGGGAGAAGATTCCAGGGCAGGCATTTCCTCATCAGTTTCATCTGTGGAAGACCATGGCTGTGCTGCCAAGATAGATGCACCCAAGCGAAACCCATAAAATGTATTGGGGGTTGCAGCTTTTAGTGGGGAGACAGTGGTAAATTATTGTGAAGGCAGGCGTGGGGGAGGAGGAGCAGCTTGACCCCTCTCCTCCTCAGCTGGTCTCTTCTGACCCCTACGATTGCTTGGCAGAATTCTGAGGAATGCCATGGGATCTGGGTCATCTTCTTCCTCTTCTCCACTTGTTGGGGAGTCAATTATAACCCGGGGAGCAATGGGTGAGATAGGCACTGTCCCACCGGCGACGAGGAATGGGAACAAAGGGTTCCTTTTCTGATATCTCCTCTATCTCCCTAGTGATTGGCGATACTCCTCTCCTGAATCCTCATCTGGTGTTTCAGTGTCACTATCTTCCAATCCAGTATCCTCAAATATTGCAAGGGCATCTTCAACACTAACATCCCTGCGTGGATCCGATAGGGTGTAACACTCGCGAGATCAGAGGGTAAACTGGCGTCCACCTCCCACACGTCCCCACCCGCACGGCTGGACTTGGGGGGTTGCCATGTATCGCTATTGTTCAGCAACATCCTTAAGGTCCATCCCATACAAAACTGAACCCTCAAGCTGCCACAGGACAAGAGTAAATAAGGTAGAAAGTGCCGACACAGGTGCTGCGGCGCTGGGGTTTAGCGTTACATACATAGGCGACGCATAACATGCGTCGCTGGGGTCCTGTGGGTTAACATAATGTATGAATTCGTGTACCCTATCAACATTCCTAATATTATAATGGTTATAATAATTCATTCCTAGTTTGAAGGCGAAGGACTATGATTGATCGACTTTCTTGTTCATGTGTTTGTTCTAAATCTTTTGGATGAGGTGGCTTTCAGATAAGACAATTTTGATTTGTCGCCATATTCTGTATAGATACTTAACCCCATAGTATCAGCGACGTCTTTTGTATTAATTTCAGCTGCATTTATAATTTTAGACGATTTTATTTAAATTAGGAAGGAATTATATGGTAGTTAAAAGGATAAAGTAAGACAGTCTGTAATCTTTTATTGGGTATACATCCTTCCTAAGATAAATCAAATATCCTAATAGTTGCCAGAATAAAATGAGCACGATGTTACCGGCATTGAATTGGTTCAACAAAATTTAGCATGCAGCTGAACATGCCCTATCCAAAATGTTGAGCAGCATGCGAGTCATAACTGCATACCCAACCATGAGACAACGTAACCGAGGCAGGAATATCTCGGTGGCTCTCTTGTTGAGTTTAGGTTGAACACACATTCTGGGTTGTAAAACTTAAGGGGAGGTATTTGGATATTCTGGACCCCCTTCTCCCTCGATCATGTTTAGTCCCATTTGTTTTGAGATTTTAAGACGTTTGCCCCATTAGTTTGGCGGTTTTAAGACCTTTCACCCAATTCCTTTGTCAATATTAAAACATTTCTTACCATTAAGGTTTCGATATCTTCCTAGCGAGCGATAGCGAGCCTGTTATCAGGAATTGGCCTTAGGCTGCGACACTTTTCTTCCGAAAAATTTACAAATTTATCTCGAAGGGGGTCTTGGGGGTGTTTCTTTAATTTTGATAGAGGTATAGGGAGCAAACTATCCCATCCCCCCTTAGCCTCCTGCACCTACTCCTCATTCGTCTTCATTCAATTTATCTGCTCTTCCATTTCCTCTTCCTCTCCTTCATTCTCCTCCTCCTCCTTTTCATCCTCCGGTCACCTCCGGTCACATCTGCCGGTCACCACATTTAATAAATACCAGATTCTGACAGAAACAGGAGACGAAACTGAGGAGACCAGGCTCATTGGAGACTCCATCTTACGAGGACAACTTGAAGAGTTCTGTGGAAGAGTCCCAAACCACAGAAAGCGTTTTTGCATACCGGGTGCAGGTTTGGACGACATCACAGCAGCCTTCGACGATGTTACCATCAACGCTGACGAGAACACCCTGTTCGTGATTCACGCAGGGTCGAACGATGTAATGCGCACCAGATCAGAGGAACTAATGGAAAAATACCGTAAGGCAATCCAGCGTTACAAGAGTAAGTCATGTAACATAATCATTTCAGGCATTCTTCCCAAGATCGATGCAGAGACCGGTTTCTACGATAAGGCGTTCAGTACTAATAACAGACTTAAATCCCTCTGCTCACAGGAAGATGTCGAATATCTCAATCTCTGGGACCATTTCTACAATCAACACATTCTCTTTCAGGATGATGGCTGCCATTTGAATTCAGTCGGAGGAGCACGCCTAGGCAGACTCCTACATGATGCAGTCTGCACTTTCAGATCAAAAAACGACAACCGAGCAGGGGCAGTAGCAGCGACATAAACTACCCCATATCAAATGTAAACTCTATCCAAAATAATATCACGGCCTGCTACGTTAATGCACGCAGCTTACGCAATAAATTCGAAGACCTGGAAGCACTTGCATGTATGGAGGAATGTGATATAATCGGTGTTTCAGAATCTTGGATCAACACGGAAAAACGTGATTTTTTGGCGGAATACGTATTACCAGGTTATACTCCCTTCAGCTGCGAAAAATCCCATAGAATGGGAGGTGGGGTTCTGCTATATGTTAAAAGTAATCTTCACCCCATCGAGGTAACCAAACCTGCCATAAATAATATTGATACTAGTTACGTTCAAATAAATAATCAAGCAAGCAAGATAATAATTGGCCTAATTTATCGACCTCCTGCACAATCACCCGATACTGACGAGAAACTCTATGATCAAATAGCGGAATTTTGTTGTCAGGAAGAAGCAGTAATATTTGGCGATTTCAATCTGCCAGTCACAACATGGGGCGAACCACTAAATGCTCACGCGGGACATGATCTATATGCTAATCTTCAGGAAAGTGCCCTTTATCAACACGTAGAACACCCAACGAGGGGAAATATCATTCTGGATATTATTCTAACGACAAATGAAAGACTGGTAAATAGCGTTAAAATCGGACAGGAATTTAGCTCTAGTGACCATAGGATAGTGTCCTTTAACATTAAAGTAAATAATGACAAAGAAAACGTGAGCACGGAAAAAGTACCAGATTATCGAAGGGCCGACTTTAACAAACTTAGAAGGCATCTTGCCAATACTGACTGGAGTGAAATGACTGAAACTCACGATGTAAATCGATTATGGAACATATTATCTAATAACCTAAACAAAGCAATAAATACAAGCATCCCTCTACGAAACCGGCGCCCAGCAGGCAAATATAAGCCAAAATGGTGGAATAATGAAATAAAAAACATCCTCTTAGTAAAAAAACAGGCATACCAAAAATATAAGGCAACTCAGAATAATAGCGATAAATTAGAACACGATAGACTGCGTCGAACAACCAAAAATCTCATCAAAGGAAGTAAGAAGAATCTGGAACTTCATATTGCCAGCTCCAGCAAGTCCAATCCGAAAGAATTTTACAGCTATATAAGAAACAGAAAAACGGTAACTTCAACAATAGGCCCACTTGTTGCGGAAAATGGAGATCATACAGATAACAAAGTACAAATGGCGAATATCCTAAATAACTATTTTGCATCAGTTTTCACGTCGGAAGATACTACCGGTAACTGACCTACCCCTACGAATCAATCAAATGGCACTGAGCTCGAAAACTTTACGATTTATGAAGACGATATCCTGTTCGCAATCAACAATTTGAAAGTTAATAAAACCCCAGGCCCTGATAAAATATCCCCAAGGATCCTAAAAGAAGCAAAACACGAATTATTAAACCCACTCGCAAATCTGTTCAACACATCATTGAATGTTGGGATAGTTCCAAACGAATGTAAACTAGCTAACGTGACACCCATATACAAAAAAAATAAGTCCTCTCCCGGCAATTATCGACCAATTAGCTTAACATCGGTAACGGGCAAATTAATGGAAACCATTATAAGGGACAAAATAGTAAAACATTTGGAAGAAAATAATTTAATAAAAGATTCTCAGCACGGTTTTAGAAATAAACGTTCATGCTTAACAAACTTACTCGACTTCTTCAATGATGTCTACAAATCATATGATAAGGATAGAGCAGTTGATATAATATATCTCGATTTTCAGAAAGCTTTCGATACCGTACCCCACAAGAGACTAATTGACAAAATAAAAGCTCATGGCATAACAGGAAAAACTCTGAAATGGCTCGAAAATTGGCTCTCAGACCGTAAACAACGAGTTGTACTAAATGGTGAAGAATCAGATTGGTGCAAAGTAAATAGTGGCGTTCCCCAGGGTTCGGTATTAGGTCCTATTATTTTTATAATTTACATAAACGACTTAGACGAAGGAATAGAATGCAAAATTTCGAAATTTGCTGACGATACAAAAATTACTAATAAAGTAACCTCAACAGTACATTGGCAAAAACTACAAGGTGACCTAGACACTTTAGAAAACTGGGCAGAAAAATGGCAAATGAAATTCAACATAGAAAAATGCAAAGTATTACACATCGGTAGTAACAACGCTAAAAAAGATTACTCAATGAACAACATTCAACTATCAAATACAAATAATGAAAAGGATCTGGGAGTTATAATATCAAGTGACCTGAAGCCGAGTAAACAGTGTACAGAGGTAATAAAAACTGCTAATAAATTGGTGGGTTTCATCGGCAGAACATTCAAATTCAAATCAGAAAAAATCATACTTACTCTATTCAACTCATTGGTGCGTCCCCATCTCGAATACTGCGTGCAATTCTGGTCACCGTACTACCGAAAGGACATAAATAAACTTGAAAGGGTGCAACGCAGAGTCACTAAAATGATACCTAGATTGCGTAATAAACCGTACGAAGAGCGCTTAAAAGAACTAAATTTGTTTAGCTTAACAAAGCGCAGAATGAGAGGTGACCTAATAGAGGTGTTCAAAATCTTCAAGGGATTCAGCAACCTAAATGTAAGCGAATTATTTACGATCAATCAAGCAAACACGAGAAACAATGGTTATAAGATTATAGGCAAGCGTTTTCATTCTCACGAGGCGAAGCATTTCTTCTTCAACCGCGTTGTGAATAATTGGAACAGACTACCCTCGAACATTGTAAACTGTAATACTGTCGAAACATTTAAGAACCATCTGGATAAACACATGGCAAATAACCCCCGATTAACACAGTTTCTTTCAGAATAACGCGCAACGAAATGTAAATGCATACCGCAATGTATATTGATTTTCATACATCTGTTCCCTTTCAGAATTGTAGTAAATAGAGTTAGCTTAGATTACAAATCAACTTCTTTTTTCTCCCTGTCCTGTCCGAATTTCCGTGTCAGTTTTTCAATATTGCATGGTATTTTTCCTATCTGTTTCCATGCCAGCATTAGCTGGAGGGAGTGGTGGGTGGGGAGGAGCCTTCTTCTTTGCTATCCTTTTCTCTACCTCGTAGTCAGTAGATTAGTAGTTTTAGATATCCAAACTGCCCCGTAAGGACCAATAGGTCTGTTGCAGTTTGTTCTCCTTTGTATTCCTTTATTCCTCCTCATCCTCCTCCTCCTCCTCCTCCTCCCCCTTCTCCTCGTGTGGGGGTGGTGGTGGTGAAGCTCCAGCAGTAAAGTTTTCAGTACAGTATGTTTAATGTAGCCTTCCAGGATGGCATACTGGATTGGGAGGGAGAGAACAATTTGGTGCTGTCTGACTACATGATTGTGTGTGTGTGTGTGTGTTTGTAAGTGTGTGAGAGAGAGAGAGAGAGAGAGAGAGAGAGAGAGAGAGAGAGAGAGAGAGAGAGAGAGAGATATACTGTATATAACAAACAATAGTCAGTGTATGTGTATGTGTGAGCAAGTGAATGTGTGTGTCTGTCTGGTGTACGTACGTGTGTGTGTATGTATGATAACTAACATCAATGTGTGTGCCTGTGTGTCAGCTAGCTTGTTTAGCATATTATCGAATATAAGTATAGCATAATAGTTAATAAGAAGGATCAACAGCATCTCATTAACCCTATCGTTACAGTCACCATCATACCACTTTAACACACTATACACTGTTCCAAATAAGCAGGCCACAACTATTGAATATTAACCTCTATAACTCACAAACGGCTGAAGTAATCAAGCTATTATTTCTACCAGTTGGGAAGGGTCAGCTGGGGAATACGTGTGGAAACTTACAGCCTATTTTATCTAGCCCTTTTTGAGTTAGAGAGGTTAAGGTTCTGGATTTCTGAACTACCTACTTGGAACACGGTTATTCGGTTAACCACTAAGCTACCGAAAACTTTCCCATTACAATTCGTTCATGTTTTGTGGAACAGTGGTACTCTCGTTAATGTGTACTCACTTGTGAGTTTCAGGCTATAAGGAAGTTTGAGCCGTAAACATCGATATTTAACAGAAATACAATAAAAATAATAATAATAATAACAATAATAATAATAATGTGCATTTCTGATGGATAGCAAGTATGATGAATTTGGCTTTATACTTCCATAAATGTACTACGACCCTAATGTATAGCTTTTAATTGTAGGTGGTTAATTACTGGTATACCATTTATATTGTAAAACTTGCAAATAAACAAACCAAAACAGGAACGGCACAATGAAAAGACAGACGAAAGCCAAAAGTAAAGAACAAAAGACAAAATCCAAGGAATCTGATTCGGGCGACAACATTTGTAGCGTGTTTTGGGTCCATAGGTTATAAATACAGTCCTTGTAATCTTATCATCCACCTCTCTTTCTGCTGTTTAAGGGGCTGTTTGTTTCTTGTCCCCATTCTCCCTCATGTTTAGTAACATTAAGTATGATATTTTAAGAGGTTTGCTCCATTAGATTGGTGATTTTAAGAAGGTTCGCCCCATTTATTTGTCAGTATAAATGACCTGGCTAGCTTTAAAAAGACCCGTTCTTTCTCGCCATCCAACTTTATTTTTGCCTCGCTGTCGATCTATTTAAAGGGAAATTTGTATTTGATATTTTGTTAATTTATTATATTGTATTAAAATTTTATGAAATTTCTTTATTTCCGTCGTAGACCTATATCACACTTTAAAAATACCTCCAAGAACCCCCTTCGAGATAAATCTGTGCATTATTAGTTAGAAAAAGGCTCCGGCGGAAGGGCGTTTGTTGTTGTTCCCTAGGCTGCCTGGCTGAACAGCCCCGAGTCCCTAAGGAAAACCATGGCCGAGGTCGGGCTTTCCCTTGAGGGCTCTCATGGAGTGTAGATTATGTTGTTGGCATAAGTGATTGCGTGGAATGCAGTCTTCTATGATGTGTTTAATCGTATGGGGTGCCTGTACCTTGTACAGGTGTCGCCGACGGAGTCATTCAGTCGCTTCTGATAGCTCAGAAGAGCTGGCCAGACTGAGATGTGGATACATCTCAGTCTGGCCAGGTGGACTCTGTCCTCTCGAGGAAGGGAGGACTCAGATGGATGGATATCGGGAGGTCGTACATGCAGCTGTGTGCTGTCTATGAGTGACTGGATGGAATGGCGAGTGTTACTTCTTACAGTTTCTTACAGTAGATCCTCTGGAAAAAGGCAAACTATGCCTGTGTATCCAGCTCAGTACCAGTACTTGCACTGCTGCGGTCGTTCACGGTGTTGGCGCCGGCGGTAGCAGACGCAACATTTTTACTATTTTGTATTTTTGTTTTATAATCAAACTTCAAATCTTGTCTTCCCCATGCTTTATCAAGATTACTTTCAAACTCCCTTATTGATTCGGAATCGACTACATACTGGGGCAGTGCGTTCCACTCATTTACCACTCTATCACAAAATGAGTTCTTTGCCTTCTCAAGCCTATTTATTTCTTTGTAAATTTTCTTAGAGTGTCCTCTCGTCCTTGTTCCCTCCCGCATCAAGAAGATACCTTCACACACATCCTCATCGTACTTTCCTGACACTATCTTAAAAGTCTCTATCATATCCCCTCTCTTTCTCCTATATGCCAGTGTCGGAAGCCCCAGTGTCCTCAACCTCTGCTCATAGCCCGCATTCTTCAACGTTGGTACCAGCTTGCTAGCTCTCCTCTGCACTTTCTCCACTGCTTCTATATCCTTTACCATATATGGAGCCCACACCTGGTTCGCATATTCCAGGTGCGGCCGAACCAGCGCTGTATAGAGATTCCTGAAGATTTCTTCGTCAAGTGACACAAATGTCCTCCTTATCAGCCCTACAATTCTATTGGCTTTGTTTATCTTTTCCGCTAAATGTTCTGAGAAATTTAACTTATTGTCTATCACTACTCCTATATCCTTTTCTGCACTCACTTCCTCCATCGCTTCATACATACTGTATCCTACCTTGTCTATCTTGCTGGTCCCAATCCGCATGTACTTGCATTTTTTTGGATGAAAAGGCATTAACCAATGCTCAGACCATCCCTTCATGCCCTCCACATCTCCTTGAAGCAAACCCATATCTTCCTTACTCCTCACTCATCTATACAGTTTAGTGTCATCCGCATACAGGTATACCTCACTTCCATTAGTTATAACTTCAGGCAAGTCATTGATAAATATAACGAACAGCAGTGGTCCCAACACAGATCCCTGAGGTACCCCACTTGTAATTTCCCTCCACCCCGAGCCTATTCCATTCACCAGTACCCTCTGTCTCCGATCTTTCAGGAAGGCTTCTATCCATTTCACACATTTCTCCCCTATATTATAGCTTCTAACTTTCTCTATTAACCTTTTATGTGGGACCTTATCGAAGGCCTTCATAAAATCGCAATATACCATGTCTATTACATCACCATCTTCTAGAATTTGCATACAATCATCTACCACCTTAATTAGCTGTAGTACCGTCGACCTCCCCGGCAAGAATCCGAACTGTCTCCCACTGAAAAGTTGGTTTGACTTCATATGATCCATTATTCCTTCTCTAATTACCGTTTCCATTAGTTTACACACAACACTTGTCAAACTGACTGGTCTATAATTCCCTGGGTCATTTCTCTTTCCCTTCTTAAATATAGCTGTTATGTTCGCCTCTCTCCAGTCCATCGGGATTTGTCCTGTATTAAAGGATACCTCAAATAACATTTTCAATGGCTCTACTAACATCTCCCCTCCTTCCTTTATGATTCTTGGGTGTATCCCATCCGGTCCCGGTGACTTACTTCTGTTCATTTTTTTCTATAGCCCTTCTTATTCTAGCATGGGAAAACTCTATTAGTTCTAGTGCCGGTGCCTGTTTGATGGGAATAGTAGGCACTGCATCCTCCGACTCCACTGTTAGTACCCCCCCAAAGTATTTCCCCAGCACCTCTGCTTTCTCCTTATCAGTCTCCGCTCTACTCCCATCATTCAACCCCCCTACCAGCTCTGGGATCCCTACTCTTCTTGTTAACTTTTCCTGAATGTACTTCCAGAATATTTTTGGATTATCCTTAACATTTCTAGCTATCTCTCTCTTATTTTATTGTTTATTTGTCTGCGTTCCAGATCCACTTCCTTAGCCTCTATACTAGTCCCCCTGTTCTTTTTTAACAATTTTAATCTTTCCCACAATCGTTTCTTTCTTCTAATCAATATCCAAAGCTTTCTTTTCATTGGGAATTCTGGGTTAGTTCTTTTCCTCAATTTTGTTTTATCCTTATATTCCCTTACTGGTACACTTTTGGATACAGCATTCTCCAGTTTGGCTCTAATTTTCCTCCACATTCCTTCAGCGTCTTCACCGTTCAAGTATTCCCCCCAGTCAATGTCCAAACACCGTCTCAGCAGCTCATAATCTGCTCTATCATACATGTATATTTTTCTATTTCTTCTATTATCCCTCTCTGATTTAATGTTACAACTAAAGCTTATACAGGCATGGTCACTACGACCTATAGGGCTATCCACATTAACATGTTCCACTATATCCTCTTCATTGCTAAAAATCAAATCAAGTACACTCCCCTGTGTCCCATCTCTATATCTTGTCATCTCTACAATATGTTGCGTTAAAAAACAATCTCTCACTTTCTCTATAAACTTATTTTCCAGGCTACCCTGTCCCGCTGGAGTAGTACAATTTGCCCAGTTGATCCTTGGCAAATTGAAATCTCCAATCAAAATGTTATATTTGTTCTCTTTATTATCTATCTCCTCCATTGCTTTCAGTAGGTTATCATCCTCTCCCCTGCTATTATTTGGGCTTCTATATATAGAGGCAATTAGAATTGATCCTCTTACACATTTTACTTCAATACACAAATACTCACAATACTGCTGTCTCATATCCACCTCATTAACCTTGAGCTCTTTTCTTACATAAATAAACAGTCCTCTTCCAACCTCTGCTCTAATAGCATTTCTCTCATATAACTCCAAACCCTCCAAACTATATTCCACCAGTTCCCTTTCAATTCTAACATTTTTTGGTCTTACTTCCTGTAGGGCTATGACATCAGGTTTTTCCTCTTCATCCTGCAACCTACATATCAGTTCTCTTTTCTTGTCCTGGGTAAACACATCCACATTACTAAACATAATCCTTAATCCATCTACCATTCCTTCAGCAATTACACCATCCCGCTCCTCCAGTCCGTACCCTACACCCCTGTTAGCACTACTGGGTCTGCCTCTTTGTCTCCTGTCTCTCCCTGTGACACCTCCACCCCGTTCACCTCCTCCGTCACAACTGCCATCACATTCTCTCCCCTCCCTGATTTCCCCCTCCCTTCTACTCTTATAAACCACTTCCTCACTTTTCCGTCCCTCACTCTCCAGTAAAAAAAATTCTTATCCTCCTCATCCAACTTCCCATTATTTTCATCAGCCTTTTCTTGTAATTCCTTAATTTTTGTTCCTTTGTTCTATACTCAAATCCTTCTTTAGTCTTATGTGTTTCAGTTTATCATTTGTATTTAGCCTCCAACTAAAATTTGTCACAGTCTCCGCCACTACCCTAGTTTTAAACTGTACCCTTATAGGTCTCATCTCTCCCCTTTTATATCTACCTATCCTACTGACCTCCTCCACCTGCCCTTCCCATCCATATTCGTCCTCATCCACACCTTTCAAGACCTCCTTCACTGTCTCCATATCCCTCACTTTTCTCACTCCATTATCATTCATATGAGTCTCTATATCTCCATACAAGATTACACCCCTATCCCTGTCCATGGCCTCCCTCACGACACTCTCCTTGTTCTTCATGACCCCTACAACTGCACTCTCAAAACCTTTTTTGGTCATATTAATTTCTTCCTTTTGCTCTTTCATAATATCCTCCAAATCCTTGACTTTTTGTTTACCTACCACCGTCCATGCAGTCGACTCCTTTACTTCCGTGAAACGTCCTTCGTATTCCTTCAGCTGCTCCTTCAATGCCATATTCTCTGCTCCCAGTTCATCTACCCTTTTCAATACCATCTCTAGGCTCTCATTAACTGCCAAAATAGGCCTGCATTCACTTCCTTCGCTAGGCCTATTCCCTTCCCCACCTGTCACACCACACATTACACACAGTGCCTTTATTTTCTCACCAATATCCCCCTTCCATTTCTCTGTATCACTCATCCACTTTTCCAAATCCTTCACAACAATACTAACCTCTTCTAACTTCTTATCTGTGCTCTTAAATCCCCGAAAACGTTGTAACCTTCCTTCCGCCTCCGTCATACCGAAATTCCCTCTGCCATGTTTGTTTACAAACTCAACAACTCACAACCCTACCGCTGTCCCGTCACTACACACTCTTATTACACTATATATCACCCCTCCACCACACCAATATATCCTCCAAACACTTCACTAAATCCTTCCTCTTCTTGTTAGCCCCGTATGCACTCGATATCCGTGAATTAATTGAACATTCCCATAACATATGCCGGAGCCTCAAACTTGCGTCCGCCTTCCGCCATGGTGTGCCGCCAATGTATGGATGTACTACTGCAAGCTGGTTTGGGGTAGGCATGGCTCGATATCGTTTGCTGGGATAATGTCGACATCTAAATGGCATAAAAGGTCTTGATGCCAAACTAATGGGACGACTGTCTTAACATTTCAAAACTAATAAGGCTAAGCTAGAAGGATAAGGGGATCCAGAAAGCACCTCCTTAACCATCTATCTCTCTCGACCTTTCCCTTTGTCTAGTCGTTTCTTTCACTCTATACATTCAGTGAATATAATTCTAGGATTAATTTACTTTATTTTAATTCACCTCAAACCTCTCTCTCTCTCTCTCTCTCTCTCTCTCTCTCTCTCTCTCTCTATCTATCTATCTGTCTGTCTGCCTGTCTCCCCCCGTCCCTCCTTCCTCCCCCAGTACCACTACCAATACAGATATCCGACCAATAGATGGATGGTGCCTGAGAAAGATTTATTATGTTATTATTATGTTGTATTAGCATATGCCCCCCCAAGCAAACTTAGCTAGTGATGTCAAAGAACGGTTCTGGAAAGAATTACTAGGGGTGGATGTCGGATGCAAGGAAGGGGAGGTAGTAATTGTGGGAGGAGACTTGAATGGACATGTCGGGGCAGGTGCCGACGGTTATGAGGTCGTGCACGGAGGTCAGGGTTATGGCCGAAGGAACCTGGGAGGCAAATACATACTGGAGCACTGTACTGCCACTGGGATGGTGGTGTGTAATACTATGTTTAGGAAGAGGATGAGCCATCTGATAACATATGAATCAGGTGGCTCCAGTAGCCAGATAGACTACTTCTTTATCAGCAAATCTGACAGGAAATGGGTTAGAGACACTAAGATCATACCAGGTGAAGAATGCATCCCCCAACACAAGCTCATAGTGTGTACCATGTGCCTAAGTAGAGTTCCTGTTAGAAAGAAAGTTAATTTGCCAAAAAGGAAAGTATGGTTGCTGGAAAAAGAGGAGTACAGAGACAGATTCCACAACGAAATGATGGAAATCGAAAGGAGAATGAGTGTTAGGCCAGATGATGTTGATAGCAAATTAAACTTTATAGAACGCAGCCTCCTCGATACCACAGACAAAGTCTGTGGCAAAACAAATGGGCCACCCAGACATAAGTTTTCCTGGAGGTGGAACAACGATGTCGAAACTGCAGTCAGAGAGAAGAAAAGATGTTTCAAAGTATGGAAGGAAGGTGGCAGCAAGGAAGAATACCTGTCCGCCAAACGTAATGCTAGAAGAGAGGTCGACAGGGCAAAGAAAACCATACAGTATAGCGTAATAGAACAAGTTTGCAGCACTAATAATACCAATGACGGCTAAGAATGTGAGGGACTGTACCCAGGACGTCGTGGGTGTAAGATGCATAAATAATGATGGAGGCATTACTGTTTACACAGAACACGAAATCAGAGAAGCGTGGAAGGAGCATTATGCATCAACTGCTTAATGTGGAGTTTGAATGGAACAGGCAACAGCTCAGCACTGTAGTCCCAGTACAAGGCCCTCCGCCTTTGATAGGGTACGACGCTGTTAAAAGTGCTATAGATAAAATGAAGTCTGGAAAAGACACTGGGAGCTCCGGCATTGTTGCTGAGATGCTAAAAGCAGCTGGAGATATTGGGGTAAAGTTGGTCACAGAGCTGATTAATGCTATTATAAAGGAGGAAAAAAATCCCGATACATGGCAGAAAAGTGTTATGGTAAATATATACAAAGGCAAGGGTGACTCCTTAGACAGGAAATTATCGGGGTTTGAAAATGCTCGATCAAGTCAAGAAAGTCAGCGAAAGGGTCTTTGAATGCATGATCAGGGAAAGTGTTGCTATCAGCGACATGCAGTTTGGATTTATGCCGGGACATGGCACAACAGATGCTATCTTCACTCTTAGGTAAATGCAAGAGAGGTACTTAGAGAAAAATAGGGAGTTATACCTAGTTTTTGTATACCTGGAGAAGGCCTTTGACCCAGGTGCCCAGGGAGGTAGTGCAGTGGGCTATGAGAAAACTTGGAGTAGATGAGTGGCTGGTGCGTGTCATAATGAGAATGTATGAGGGGTCACAGGCAGCAGTTAGAGTAAACGGGGGCCTGAGCGACTAATTCCCAGTGAAGGATGGAGTTCACCAAGGTTCAGTTCTGAGTCCATTACTGTTGGTTTTAGTCCTGGAGGCTCTATCAAGAGAATTTAGGACAGGACTCCCTTGGGAGATGTTATATGCAGATGATCTAGTTCTTATCGTAGATAGTGCGCAGGAACCAGAGGCGAATTCAAAAGATAGAGGGAAGGTATGGCAAATATGGGCTTAAGAGTTAACATAGATAAAACAAAGGTCAAAATTAGTGGAGTAGGGCGTGGAACTATGGAAAGAAGCGGCGACTATCCATGCGCAGTAAGTGGAAAGGGGGTGGAAAGTATTTCAATTCAATGTTGTGTCTGTAGTGACTGGGTACACAAGAGATGTAGTGGAGCTAGAGGACCTTTGACAAGAATCATAGACTTTGAATGTGCAGTGTGCAAGGGAGATCTATGTATTATGAAGCTTGGGGTATATTGGTGTGTGCTTGTGTGTGTATGCGCGTGTGAGAGAGAGAGAGAGAATAGGAGGTGAGAGGCGGAGAGAGCTAGTCAACTGAATTACTACATTGGAATGCATGTGCTGTATGACTGGACAAACTAATAGAAAGAGAAGCAGGTAAGTAAATTAATAGTTATCCTCTCAACTGATATATTTCCGCGTGCACTAACTGGTTCATACAAAAACATAAACATTGTTTGCAAATAAACTGGTAATCGGGTGGATGCAGAGCTAACATTTACTAGATAGACAGCTTAATTGGTGAGTCGGGAACTTAACCCTTATTTAGCGGCGAGCAACATAAGTCGAGTTAAATAAAGCTGGACTATGTGGCGGCGCTCGACATAACTCGAGTGGCAATTTCAGCACGTAATGTGGCTGAGAGAGAGAAAGTGGTGGCAGGAGACTAGCGAGCGTATGACTGCTCCAGACGCGGCGAAACCTCTGACACAAATCTCAGCTCTCTCCTCCCTCTCTCACTCGCTACATACTCAATTATGTACTGAAAGTACCGAATTACCTGCTTTTTGCACTCGCGTTGCACGGTTATTGCAAGAAAACTATCCATCATACAAGGATCGTTATGGTGTCATTCGAAAGCTCTGTTTATGCCCTTTCAGGGATAGGTACTTGTTTTACGTTCTGGGTCTTATTTAGGCATGAAAATGATCACGTAAACAGCCCTATTTTGGCTAAAAACACCCCGCTGTGCGGTACACATAAATAAACCGCATAGGCCGCTCGTAAGGTGTTAATAACTTGCCTGGTAATTTGATAGGCAAATGGATACTGGTAATTATACGAATGTTTCCGTTCTGCATATACTGTAAGTCAGATAGATCAAATATGTATTAGGGGGGATGGGCCGGTTTTCTGGACCACTTTCTCCCTCATGTTTAGCCCCATTAGTTTTCAGATGTTAAGATGTTTGCCCAATTAGTTAGTCGATTTTAAGACCTTTCGCCCCATTTTGTCGTCAATATTTAGACCTTTCGTGCTATTTAGGTGTCTATTTTTTCCCCTGGCGAACGATAGTGAGCCAGTAATGTTGGAAGAACCGGCCTTCGGCCGGGAAATTTTTCTACCGAAAATTGTACAAATTAATCTAAAATGGGGATCTAATGGATGTTTTTTTTAAATTTGATGGAGGTCTAGGGAGGAAACTTGAAAAATAATGAATACAGGCAAAAATCGCCCAAAAAGTGAAGCCCGACAAGAAGCCTTTTAATTCTCGCTTGGCAATTTCCCAAACATTCAACGATTGCGTTTAATATTTACAAATATTTAATATTCTCGTGGAATATTCATGTTTCAATCGAGGAGGGAAAATATATTCGCATTTCACTCGCTGAAATTCCTTGCGCTTACAAATATTGCATCATGATTAGAAAACCATTGATTTGCATGAGAAGTGTATATGAATACTATTTAAAAATACACTGCTAAGATAATCATATTGTTGTAAAATGTCTACAAGGATGAGGGCGAGGATGTGGAGGGGAGGGGTGGATGTTGAGGGAATGGGTGAAAGTTGAGGGGAGGGGTGGATGTGGAGGGGAGGGGTGGATGTTGAGGGAAGGGGTGGATGTGGAGGGGAGGGGTGGATGTTGAGGGAAGGGGTGGATGTGGAGGGGAGGGGTGGATGTTGAGGGGAAGGGTGGATGTTCAGGGGAGGGGTGGATGTTGAGGGAAGGAGTGGATGTGGAGGGGAGGGGTGGATGTTGAGGGAAGGGGTGGGTGTGGAGGGGAGGGGTGGATGTTGAGGGGAGGGGTGGATGTTGAGGGAAGGGTTTATGTTGAGGGGAGAGGTGGATGTGGAGGGAATGGGTAAAAGTTGAGGGGAGGGGTGGATGTTGAGGGAAGGGTGGATGTAGAGGTGAGGGGTGGATGTGGAGGGGAGGGTGGATGTTGAGGGAAGGGGTGGATGTGGAGTGGAGGAGAGGGGTGGATGTTGAGGGAATGGGTGAAAGTTGAGGGGAGGGGAGGGGTGGATGTTGAGGGAAGGGGTGGATGTGGAAGGGAGGGGTGGATGTGGAGGGATGGGGTGGATGTTGAGGGAAGGGTGGATGTGGAGGGGAGAGGTGGATGTGGAGGGGAAGGGTGGATGTTGAGGGGAGGGATGGGGGTAGATGTGGAGGAGAGGGGTGGATGTTGAAGGAATGGGTGAAAGTTGAGGGGAGGGGTGGATGTTGAGGGAATGGGTGAAAGTTGAGGGGAGGGGTAAAATTTGAGGGAAGGGGTGGATGTGGAGGGGAGGGGTGGATGTTGAGGGAAGGGTGGATGTTGAGGTGAGGGGTGGATGTTGAGTGAGGGGTGTGAATGTGGGGGAGGGGTGGATGTTGAGGGAAGGTGTGGATTTGAGAGAGGGGTGGATGTGAGGGAAGGGTGAAAGTTAGGGGAGGGTGCGTTGAAGGAAGGGGTGTATTTTGAGGTGAATGGTGCATGTTGAGGGAAGGGGTGGATGTGGAGGGAATGGGTGAAAGTTGAGGGGAGGGGTGGATGTGGAGGGGAGGGGTGGATGTTGAGGGAAGGGGTGGATGTTGAGGGGAGGGGTGGATGTTGAGGGAAGGGGTGGATGTGGAGGGGAGGGGTGGATGTTGAGCGAAGGGGTGGATGTGGAGGGGAGGGGTGTATGTTAAGGGGAGGGGAGGATGTTGAGGGGAGGGGTGGATGTTGAGGGAAGGGTTTATACTGAGGGGAGAGGTGGATGTGGAGGGAATGGGTAAGGAGGGGGGGAGGGTGGATGTGGAGGGAATGGTGTTGAGGGGTGGAGGGGAGGGGTGGATGTGGAGGGTAGGGGTGGATGTTGAGGGAAGGGGTGGATGTGGAGGGGAAAGGTGGATGTGGAGGGGAGGGGTGGATGTTGAGGGAAGGGGTGAAAGTTGAGGAGAGTGGAGGGGTGGATGTTGAGGGAAGGGGTGGATGTGGAGGGGAGGGGTGGATGTGGAGGGAAGGGGTGGATGTTGAGGGGAGGGGTGGCTGTTGAGGAAAGGGTGGATGTGGAGGGGAGAGGTGGATGTGGAGGGGAAGGGTGGATGTTGAGGGGAGGGGAGGGGTGGATGTTGAGGGAATGGGTGAAAGTTGAAGGGAGGGGCGGATGTGGAGGGGAGGGGTGGATGTTGAGGGAATGGGTGAAAGTTGAGGGGAGGGGAGAAAGTTGAGGGGAGGGGTGGATGTGGAGGGGAGGGGTGGATGTTGAGGGAAGGGGTGGAGTTTGAGGGAATGGTGGATGTTGAGGGAAGGGTGGATGTTGAGGTGAGGGGTGGATGTGGAGGGGAGGGGTGGATGTGGAGGGGAAGGGTGGATGTTGAGGGAAGGGGTGGATGTTGAGGGAAGGGTGAATGTTGAGGGGAGGGGTGGATGTGGAGGGGAGGGGTGAATGTTGAGGGAAGGGGTGGATTTTGAGGTGAGGGGTGGATGTGGAGGGGAAGGGTGGATGTTGAGGGGAAGGGTGGATGTTGAGGGAAGGGGTGGATGTGGAGGGAATGGGTGAAAGTTGAGAGGACGGGTGGATTTTGAGGTGAGGGGTGAATGTGGAGGGGAAGGGTGCATATTGAGGGAAGGGGTGGATGTGGAAGGAATGGGTGAAAGTTGAGGGGAGGGGTGGATGTTCAGGGAAGGGGATGTTGAGGAAGGGTGGATGTGAGGGGGGAGGGTGGATGTGGAGATGGTGGGTTGAGGGAAGGGGTGATGGGGGGGAGGGGATGGATGTGGAGGGAGGGGGGTGGAGGGATGGGTGGATGTGAGGGAAGGGTGGATGTGAGGGAGGGTGGATGTGGAGGGGAATGGTGGATGTGGGGAGGGTGGATGTAGAGGGGAGGGGTGGATGTGGAGGGAATGGGTGAAAGTTGAGGGGAGGGGTGGATGTGGAGGGGAGGGGTGGTTGTTGAGGGAATAGGTGAAAGTTGAGGGGAGGGTTAAAAGTTGAGGGGAGGGGTGGATGTGGAGGGGAGGGGTGGATGTTGAGGGAAGGGGTGGATGTTGAGGGGAGGGGTGGATGTTGAGGTGAGGGGTGAATGTGGAGGGGAGGGGTGGATGTTGAGGGAAGGGTGGATGTAGAGGTGAGGAGTGGATGTGGAGGGGAGGTGGTGTGAGGGAAGGGTATGTGGGGAGGGGTGGATGTGGAGGGGAGGGGTGAATATTGAGGGAAGGGGTGGATTTTGAGGTGAGGGGTGGATGTTGAGGGAAGGGGTGGATGTGGAGGGAATGGGTGAAAGTTGAGGGAAGGGTGGATGTTGAGGTGAGGGGTGGATGTGGAGGGGAGGGGTGGATGTTGAGGGAAGGGGTGGATGTTGAGGGGAGGGGTGGATGTGGAGGGGAGGGACGGATGTTGAGGGGAAGGGTGGATGTTGAGGGAAGGGGTGGATGTTGAGGGAAGGGGTGGATGTGGAGGGGAGGGGTGGATGTTGAGGGAAGGGGTGGATGTGGAGGGGAGGGGTGGATGTTGAGGGAAAGGTTTATGTTGAGGGAAAGGTTTATGTTGAGGGGATAGGTGGATGTGGAGGGAATGGGGTGATGAGGGGAGGGGTGGATGTTTGAGGGGGGGGTGGATGGTGGAGTGGAGGAGAGGGGTGGATGTTGAGGGAATGGGTGAAAGTAGAGGGGAGGGGAGGGGTGGATGTTGAGGGAAGGGGTGGATGTGGAAGGGAGGGGTGGATGTGGAGGGATGGGGTGGATGTTGAGGGAAGGGTGGATGTGGAGGGGAGAGTTGGAGGGGAAGGGTGGATGTTGAGGGGAGGGATGGATGTTGAGGGGAGGGGTAGATGTGGAGGAGAGGGGTGGATGTTGAAGGAATGGGTGAAAGTTGAGGGGAGGGGTGGATGTTGAGGGAATGGGTGAAAGTTGAGGGGAGGGGTAAAATTTGAGGGGACGGGTGGATGTGGAGGGGAGGGGTGGATGTTGAGGGAAGGGGTGGATGTTGAGGGGAGGGGTGGATGTTGAGGTGAGGGGTGAATGTGGAGGGGAGGGGTGGATGTTGAGGGAAGGGGTGGATTTTGAGGAGAGGGGTGGATGTGGAGGGAAGGGTGAAAGTTTAGGGGAGGGGTGGATGTGGAGGGGAGGGGTGCGTTGAGGGAAGGGGTGTATTTTGAGGTGAGTGGTGGATGTTGAGGGAAGGGGTGGATGTGGAGGGAATGGGTGAAAGTTTAGGGGAGGGGATGATTTTGAGGTGAGGGGTGGCTGTGGAGGGGAAGGGTGGAAGTTGAGGGAAGGGGTGGATGTTGAAGGGAGGGATGGATGTTGAGGGAAGGGGTGGATGTGGAGGACAGGGTGCATATTGAGGGAAGGGGTGGATATGGAAGGAATGGGTGAAAGTTGAGGGGAGGGGTGGATGTGGAGGGGAATGGTGGATGTTGATGAGTAAAGGAGATGGGATGTGGAGGGAGGGGTTTTGGATGTATGGAGGGGAAGGGTTGGTGTTGAGGGAGGGGTGGATGTGGAACACGGCAATTTGGAGGGGTGGATGTGGATGGGAGGGTAGATGTGGGGGATGGGGGGATGTTGAGGGAGAGGGTGGATGTGGAGGGGAGGTGGATGGGGCGAGGAAGGGTGGATGTTGAGGGGAGGGATGGATGTGGGATAGGGGAGGGGGGAGTTGGGGGAAGGGGTGAAAGTTGAGGGGAGGGGTGGATGTGGAGGGGAGGTGTGGTTGTTGAGGGAATGGGTGAAAGTTGAGGGGAGGGTTAAAAGTTGAGGGGAGGGGTGGATGTGGAGGGGAGGATGTGGGATATGTTGAGGAAGGAGGTGGATGTGAGGGGAGGGGGTTGAGATGTTGAAAAGGGGATTATTGAGGGGATTGAATGTTGGCGGGGAGGGGTGGATGTGGAGGGGAGGGGTGGATGTGGAAGGGAGGGGTGGATGTGGAGGGATGGGGTGGATGTTGAGGGAAGGGTGGATGTGGAGGGGAGAGGTGGATGTGGAGAGGAAGGGTGGATGTTGAGGGGAGGGATGGTATGTGAGGGGGAGGGGTAGATGTGGCGGGAGGGGGGGTGGGGTGGATGTTGAGGGAAGGGGTGCAGTTTGAGGGGCGAGGGGTGGATGTGGAGGGGAGGGGGTGGTGTGATGGGAATGGGTGAAAGTGAGGGGAGGGGTTAAAAGTGAGGGGATGGGTGGAGTGGAGGGGCGGTTGGTTGGATGATGAGGGGAGGGGTGGATGTTGAGGGAAGGGTGGATGTTGAGGTGAGGGGTGGATGTGGAGGGGAGGGGTGGATGTTGAGGGAAGGGGTGGATTTTGAGGTGAGGGGTGGATGTGGAGGGGAAGGGTGGATGTTGAGGGAAGGGTGAATGTTTAGGGGAGGGGTGGATGTGGAGGGGAGGGGTGAATGTTGAGGGAAGGGGTGGATTTTGAGGTGAGGGGAGGATGTTGAGGGAAGGGGTGGATGTGGAGGGAATGGGTGAAAGTTGAGGGGACGGGTGGATTTTGAGGTGAGGGGTGGATGTGGAGGGGAAGGGTGGATGTTGAGGGAAGGGGTGGATGTTGAGGGGAGGGGTGGGGTTGAGGGGAAGGGGTTGATATTGAGGAAGGGGGGATGTGGAGGGGGAGGGGTGGACTGTTGAGAGGAAGGGTGGATGGGAGGGGAAGGGTGGATGTAAAGGGAAGGGGTGGATGTTGAGGGTAAAAGGGGGGTGGATGTTGAGGGAAGGGGTGGATGTGGAGGTGAAAGGTGGATGTGGATGTTGAGGGAAGGGGTGAAAGTTGAGGAGAGTGGAGGGGTGGATGTTGAGGGAAGGGGTGGATGTGGAGGGGAGAGGTGGATGTGTGGAGGGAGGGGGTGGATGTGGAGGGGAGGGGTGGATGTTGAGGGAAGGGTGGATGTGGAGGGGAGAGGTGGATGTCGAGGGAAGGGTGGATGAGGAAGGGAGGGATGGATGTTGAGGGAAGGGGAGGGGTGGATGTTGAGGGAATGGGTGAGAAGTGTGAAGGGAGGGGCGGATGTGGAGGGGGGGGGAGGATATGAGGGAATGGGTGATGAAAGTGAGGGGAGGGGGAGAAAGTGAGGGGGAGGGGTGGATGTGGCGGGGAGGGTGGAGTGTGAGGGAAGGGGTGGATGTTGAGGGGAGGGTGGAGTTGAGGGAAAAAAAAAAGGGGGGGTTTGGATGTGAGGTGAGTGGTGGATGTGGAGGGGAGGGGTGGATGTTGAGGGAAAGGGTTTGGGGAATTTTTTTTGAAAGGTGAGGGGTGGCATGTGTGAGGGAAGATGGATGTTGAGGGAAGGGGCGTGTGTGGGGTTGGGGATTTAGGGGTGAACGTTGAGGGGAGGGGTGGATGTGGAGGGGAGGGGTGAATGTTGAGGGAAGGGGTGGATTTTGAGGTGAGGGGTGGATGTGGAGGGGAAGGGTGGATGTTGAGGGGAAGGGTGGATGTTGAGGGAAGGGGTGGATGTGGAGGGAATGGGTGAAAGTTGAGGGGACGGGTAGATTTTAAGGTGAGGGGTGGATGCGGAGGGGAAGGGTGCATGTTGAGGGAAGGGGGTGGATGTGGAGGGAATGGGTGGATGTGGAGGGGAGGGGTGGATGTTGAGGGAAAGGGTGGATGTGGAGGGGAGGGGTCGATGTGGAGGGGAGGGGTGGGTGTTGAGGGAAGGGGTGGATGTGGAGGGGAGGGGTGGATGTGGAAGGGAGGGGTGGATGTGGAGGGATGGGGTGTGGTTGGATGTGAATGAAGGGGGGAGCTGGAGGGGGAGAGGTGGATGTGGAGGGGAAGGGTGGATGTTGAGGGGAGGGATGGATGTGAGGGGAGGGGTAGATGTGGAGGGGAGGGGTGGATGTTGAGGGAATGGGTGAAAGTTGAGGGGAGGGGTGGATGTGGAGGGGAGGGGTGGATGTTGAGGGAAATGGTGAAAGTTGAGGGGAGGGGTAAAAGTTGAGGGGAGGGGTGGATGTGGAGGGGAGGGGTGGATGTTGAGGGAAGGGGTGGATGTTGAAGGGAGGGGTGATTGTGGAGGGGAGGGGTGGATGTTGAAGGAAGGGGTGGATTTTGAGATGAGGGGTGGATGTGGAGGGGAAGGGAGGATGTTGAGGGAAGGGTGAAAGTTTAGGGGAGGGGTGGATATGAAGGGGAGGGGTGGATATGAAGGGGAGGGGTGAATATTGAGGGAAGGGGTGGATGTTGGAGGGG